>QUSF01000013.1:4917203-5064273 GCA_003676055.1 Chloebia gouldiae | reverse complement strand
CGGCCGCCGCGGCCCCGCCCCGCCCCGCGCGCAGCGCAGCGAGCGGAGCCCGCCTGGGGAACGGGCGGGTCCCGCGCCCGGCCGGTGCGTCCCGTCGGGAGCGCCGGTGGGAGCGGCCCGGCCAGCCTCCCTATCTCCTGGCTAAACGATTTCCCCGAGATGAGGCCGTGCGTTGGCTGGTGGCTCTGGTGTGCGGAGCCACGTGGGTTTGCCCAAAGCCGGCAGGAGCGGGCCCAGAGCTGTGCCGTGCCGGTGGTGGAACAATACCGAGTGTGGAAACATGGCTGCTACAGGCCTTCTAGTTTTTATTTCCTATTTCCTAAATTCTAACGCAGTTGAAATTTCTGCTGTTGTAAGAGGTCTCCTTTTTTTTAATTACTTGCTATAGTATCGTGTCTTTCCACCCCCCCCCCTTTTTTTTTTTACAGTAGGGAAATAAAGGAAAAATTGCAGAAAAAAATATAGTATAATGGCTTGGAGATATTCTGTTAGGAAATAGCAGGCTTGCTGTGCACTCATTCCCTCAACTCTCGCTCCCAGCTGTTGTGTTCCACGATGAAAAGCCTACAATTACAAGATTAAGCAGTTCTCAGAAAGTTGTAATGCTCCACACTTTGATTCCTCCACAGTTACATAAAGGAATTGCATTGAAAAGGAGAACCAAGCCTGTTGCTTGCTTCACAACACAGTGAAGAATAAAATTAATTTTAATTACAGTTCTGCAGAGCAGCATCCCTAAACTGCTTACAGCCACAAAGTATAAACTGCCTGAGCTGACTGCCCCTTATCTGTTTGTCCAGAAGCCGATGGTGCTGTGATGAAGAGCTTTACCAAACAACTAAGAAACTGTCATGCAGATTATAATAGTTTTCTATGCATCACTCAGATTTGCCACAGAGCAGTCTTGAGTGGTGGTTACAGACTATACTATTTCTTGGATTTTTATGTATGTACAACAAACATGTATTCTATTTTTAAACATTAAATGACTAATTTGAAGGTAGCTAGTGTTGGGTTTATAAGTTCCTAGCGGCTGCTCAGTCCTCTTCTGGTGACACAAATGGACTTGACCCTGATTCAGCACAGCTCTCCTCATTCACTGGCATCACAGGAGCACTGTCACTGTCCTCACCGAATCTTCAGGAGTTGAGAAGGGAGTGGGAAGTGGGTTGGACCTTACCCTTCCATCCCAGACTGTCAACAGTTCTTTGCTGGTCCCAGGACTAGGGAGGTGAAGAAAAGTCTCATAAACTTGTTTTATCCTCTTATTTGATTCTGTTTGCCAGTTACGGCTGGGCTGGACCTGTGAATCACTCCAGATCCCTGCAGTCATTTGTCAAAGCAGCTATCATAATGCCACAATAGAATATTTTCTTATGTCATCATTGTGAAGCGGTAATTCTAGAATTACAGCAGTTCTTTTCATATTATTGTTATTTCTTTTTCCAAAGAAAAATTACTGTGTGACTGTGTTGGGGGATGTGCCAAGCTGGAATTGTGGAAGCACAGAAATAAGGCTTGAGGTTTCTGCTTAGTAATTTGAACAGATATTTAGTCTGAATAGAATTCGCAAGATCAGAATTGCAATGATCCAAATGTTAGAAATAGCATTTCCTACTTTAACAATTTGTGATTCAAATAAAAAACATGACATAGTTCCAAACAGATAACACCATGGAGAATGAAAAAGGAATTTATTTTTGTGGGAAATGAGCAGAAGGGAGGGGACAGAAGTAGAAGGTACGCTGGTCCATTCAAAAATTCACAAAGGTAAGGTAAATCACAAATTCAGGAGGGTAGTGGTTAAAAGTAATCTCTTCATCCAGAAAACGCTTGAAGCCCATCCCTATTTATGACAGTTCGCAAACTGATTCTTACTTTCACAAATAAGCTTAAGAACCTACTTAACTCAGCTCTTCTTAGTTTTCCTTTCTTAATGGCTTACACTATGATACTAGAGGAAAACAGATGAGAAAGATGCAAAGTCAGGAAATAAAAAAAAAAGGATAAGGAATGTTATGAAGAAACAAAACACAAAGATATTCCAAATGGTTTACAAGTAATTCAGTAGCTGAGGGAGGTGTCAGCAAGGGAGAGGGCAGTGCCAAAAGGGAACTGAAACTTAAGTGCCCAAGAGAAATGAAAGTGAAACTCCGGACTTTGAATGGAATGAGAATAAGGAGGGGAAGTGTTCAAACACTGACAAGTTAGTACAATGGGAAAAGCTACTATAAAATTATCTTGGCTAGTGCAAGTGCCCTGGAGGTTTTCTAACCTGTTTTTCTCTAAAAAAAATGAATAGCTTGCATAGGTCTTTAATGACTTGGGCCCAGAGTCATGCTGACTTAGGGTGAGCAACTGTACAGAGCCTTAGAGGGAAAAATATGTGTGTAATCTGTCGGAGCTGAAAGCCAGATGAACTCCGAGGCAACACAGAGCAGGCAGAGGAACAGCAGGACAGTGCTGCTGGTTCAGGAGCAGCCACTTTTCTAGGAAATGGCTTTCTTTAGAGTACAGCAGGGATCTGGTCTGACGCCCCAGGACAAAGGGCAAGAAGCCATGTCCAAGTGAGCTGTGGTTGCCGCTACTGGATTTGCAGCAAAAGGATCAGTGACTTTTCTGAGTCTTCCCCACTGCTCTCCTTTCATCTGTACATCATAACCCCAGTTTACCAAAGCCTTGGAGATTCCTGAGTGCACAGAGGCTTCATTGCCAGTCTAGAAATGTCCTTACAGACAGGTCTTTCTGTGAGCCTTCTGGCTCAGCTTTTCCACCTGGCTGTGACCACCACTGCTTGGATGCATGAGTTGTGCAGAGCACCAGGAGACACACAAGCCCTGGAGAGGCGATATCCTGTACTTTTTGTGCCACCACACAGAGTAGAGGCAGCCACAATGTGTCTTTTGAGTGACACCTCCTTCCTCACTAAATTCTACCAAAGAGGTCATCGACATTGCAGGATTTTGTTCAGTGGGCCTAAAACTTTCCCAGCAATGCTTTTAGATGGGGGGAAAATCATTGAAAATGAAAACTAAAACACTGGAACACTGGACTGAGTGCTGAAGCCAAGGGAAGAACCAACAAAGCAACCTTTAGCTCTATCAACAAACATGTCTTTATTTTTATTTTTATTTTTGGTTTTTTTTTTTAATATTGACTTCTCTTTCAGCAACATATAAAATTAGTTTCACAGTCTCTGTTTGCTTACTGCTACTTAAGGATCTGCTAAAGTTGTTTTGTAAGAACAGGAATGAAGTTGATCTGTGGTCCATTTAAAAATCAGATAGGGACAGTAGGATATGTAGATATATATTTCATGTCAAGTAATATATATATATTTCATATATATCAGGATATTTTTTTCATGTTGATACTGTTCCCCAGGTACTGTCTCTGCTACCAAGTATTCTCACTTTTAACAAAGGCTGTAACAAATCCTCAGTGAGGATCTTTGCACGGATGCCTATACTATGGGGTTGAAGATACGTAAATAAGGAAACAAATCTTCCTAACCTTCTTTCCCCCTTTATTTCCTTTCTTCCCTTTTCCCCCTTTATTCCCTTTCTTCTCCTTTCCGAGACTGTACGATAATCAATTGCTTTCTTTATACAAAGTTTGCAGATGTGTTTAATCCACTGTCAGTAATACTGTCAGGTCTCCCAGCCAAACTCTCAATTTGTAAGGAAATAATTTCAGGCAATGTCAGACAAATGTCACACAAAAGAAGACAACCTGGAAGAAAAGATAAGTTCCTTGATAAAGCTCTGGAATGATTTTGCTGACTCATGATTTGTCCTTTATCTCATGACAGCTGACATTTTTTGTGCAACTTACCTTTCGTTAAATCCGAGGCAGTTACCTTGTAGCCCTAGGCTCTGGAAGAAAAAGCCTTGAGAATGTGACAGCTCGAAATTCACTAAAAATAAAGCCTGTCAAATTGATAGGTTGTTATTACTTGTTTTTTAATTCTTATTGGTGTGGTGGATTTTGAATATTCAAGCTGGTTTATTGTTTCAAACCTTTTCAGCAGGAGTTGAGCAAGCTTTTGTTTGAAAACTGAAGATACATTTAAAAAAACACTTTTTTTAATATGCATGTCTGCGGTGAAGACATGCATATTAAAGATATTTAGGACTTTATATTCAATATGAGTAGTTAAATGCAGAAGATGGCCCATAGTCCTAATTATGTTAGCATTCAATGTAGGAATAAACATGCAAATTTAAGCACATTTTAAATGATTTAAACATAATTTTGAAATTAAAGTTATTGAAAAAAAAAGTTCAGTGTAGGCAGAGGGTGTTTTCCCAGGATTAGCTTCATTATGAAAGACTATTTCTAAAGTCAAAGTTGTTGGTTATTCATTTGCAAAGGTCACCTATCCCAGGCCACTTTGGCAAGCTTGCCAATAAAGGTACTGTTATGAAACATGCTTGCAAGTTTCATCTCCCCATTCAAGGGAAGCTGAACTGAGGGTGCACTCTATCTTTTGCATAGCTATCAAAGGTGAGTTATTACTGTTTTCAGCTGGATCCAGCTCAGAAACCTGTGAAAGACAGGTTGGAAACATTACCAAGCTGCTAAAATAGAGGGGCCTATTTCAACTTCAGTCCAGTGTTCCAGTCTGTGAAACACATGACCATTTGTATTGGTTTGTTTTTCTCCTTGTAAAGTTATCAGGAGAATTTGAGGAAAGTTAAATGTGCAGAAGCACTGGTTTATTCATATCTTTTGGATCTTCTTTCTGGCCAGTGGTTTCCTTGCACTGACTGTAATTTTCCGTGGGATTTTACCATCACTGAGCACAGCCTGCACTGATTTGAGTCCCCCTGAGTTAAGGCTAGTATAAATTGTGCAGTACCAGGATACCTTGTACCTAGAACAGAAATTTGCACAGAAAGCTACTACCCAATCTAGATGACAATTCCATTTTGGACAAGAAAGCAATGGGCTTTTCAACACCATTCAGCTTCAGGCTTTCTTATGTTTCAACAAGGACAGTGGTGAAATGCCTGTGATTCCAGGTTGTCACAGGTGAACCATCAGTGTGTGCTTTCACAAGGTAGAGCACACTAACTCATGAATGTGAGCAGCCCACACACACAGCTCAGTTAATGTCAGAGGAAATGCCACCTAAATAAGACCAGTAGACAGAAGACCACTTAAGTGCATGCCCAAACCAGTCTCTGTTCTAGTTAGCAGTGAAGTACATCCTTAAGTATAAAGCACTGAAATACAAACACCTACACAAAGAAGAAAAGACTTAGGCCACCTTAAACATCTGATGAAAGTTAATTGAAATCTGTTCTGAAATGAGGGCTGGCAGAAGGAATGTGGGTGTGGCTCAGGCACCAGGCCTGCCTGATATTAGTCATGTACATGATAATTATGTATGCAGCAAGCACCCAGGAATCAAACTGAGAGGTTTATTGGCGAGATTATTTCATAAACTCTACGCTTGGGCCAGAAAGAGAAGAGCAACCTGCTGATCAAACCATATGGAAACCACCATGTGCACTGGAGGTTTTTCAGAGCAAAACACTCACCTGTATGGATTCCAAGGTCCTATAGAGAAAGCACTGTCCTGACCTTTAAAATGTGCAGTTACAGTCACAAAGACCAAGGGATGCCAGTGTGAGCTGTAGAAGAGTCATGAGTCACTTGTGAGATTTGTGCTGCAGAAGGAACACGTTATCCCTTTGCTCTGCTGGTAGTGCCAGTCACTTTCTGTCTTAAGTGATCCATCTGCTGCTGCCCAAATTAGATACACAGCTCTCGCCGTCTCTGTGCAAAGCCATCGCCGACAGTGCTCAGAGCGTGGTGTTCTACGTAGCTCAAACCTTGCTTGGTATCTCACCTGCAGATAGGGAACCCCCTCATGCCAAGAATGGCTTATTCCCCTCAGAAGAAGAATTGTAGCTGCAACTGCAAGTGACAAATATACAAAGATGGGATCCTCTAAGTCTTTGCCAGGAAGCCCAGCTGAAGGGCAAAGGAGAGATTTTCTTCTGGGGTGGGAGTTGCTGTCATGAGCCTATGGATGAGCCTGGGTCTGGTGGAAAAATGATCACCCCAGCTGCACAGCCCAGTGCTACTGGAGGTGTGAGGTGGTTGTCTGCTACTTCTTGTCTTCAGCTCCACATCACTTTTTTTTCCTCAGGGCACACATCATCACTGTTAAAAAAATCCTCAAGCCTCAGCACACCTCTGTACGCTGTTGCTGTTTGTTTGTACCCACTGCATGCATTAACCTGAAAACAGTGCAGGAGTGCTCACCAGAGGAGGTGTTACGCACTGACATTCAGTTATGGTAAAGTAGGTTGTGGAAATAAGAAAAACCAAAGAAGCAACCTTCACTTTCCTCATGCTCTCTTCCACAATATATGTATTTATTTTGAGGTGCCCATAGTTCAATTTTCCTTGAGAGTCTTCCTGTTTGGTCTTTGGGGATGTCCAGTATTCAGTTCAGCTGTGAATCCCTGCTTGTAAAGGAGGAGTTCTCCATTTGGCAACATCTTGGGAATAAAAGAAGGAATTGGAAATCTCTCCATGTGTAGGTGTTTCTTTCTGGAGGTGTTTCTGGCTTTCCACTTCTGAAGAATGAGTAGGTTGCCTCGAAATAATGACATTTATGGAAGCTCTTTAAGTCCAATCTGTATTAGGACTATATCATATAAACAGGATGTGTTACAATCTGAAAAAGAAAAGCATCACAAAATTTACTCTAGAAAAAAGAATAGCTGAGTGGATACCTCCTACAGAAGAAAAAAAAAAAAAGGAACCTCCATAACCTCTGGTTCCTACTGAAATTAATAGTCCCACTTTGGTGGTTTTTAATCCAAGGCATCAGGTTTGCTATTTAGTGTCAACATCTCAAATCCCAAGTAAAGCTGAAGTAGGGGACTGTGGCACAGAAAATATCTAAAGCATGTCTGGGCACTGAAGAGAGCTTGTGCAGTGCCCTCAGCTCAGCCAGGCTTCAGCCTCACTCCATGGGGCATCGCAGACTCCCACCACGAAGCCCTCCCCTGGCTGGGTGGTTTGGCTGTTTTGGTGGTGGTGCCCAGGCTCAGGAGTAGCTGTGTTTCTTTTCCATAAGGAAGAAGAGTGATTTCTAAGTGGAGAATACAGAGTATCTTCCATACTCATAAGGTGAGTGGGTGCTCACCTCATTCCCACTCTGGTTCAGCAAGGACACTCCAGCTCATGCTTACCTTGAATTTGAATGTAAAAGTGGTGATGCTTGTGATTTGTTTAGCGAGAGGTGTTTCGTGTGGCTGAAACTCAAAGCCTTACGCTTTTTTTTTTTTTTTTTGGTCAGGCTGTTATCAGTAATTGAAGTTCAGGCTATCATTAGTAATGGAAGACAAAGGAAGGGTCACAAATTACCCTATTCCATCCCTGCCTCAAGGGATATTTTAAACAGGATATAATTGTGATCCACAATCATTTACAAACTCTTCAAATAATAGTTTAGTCATGCCTAGCTTTCTCTAGCGTGCATTGAAAGGGCAGTTAGATTTTAAATGAAGAATATCCTTTCCTTCCCAGAAATCTGTGAAGTATTGCAAGCTCTGAAGAACAAAAAGCCTACTTGAGGAATCACTGGCAATAGGCTGGGTTTTAATTATTAAATTTAGAAACTTTTCTGTCAAAAATCTTTTTAGCATCTTCTTCTCAATTGAGCAATTTCAAGCTTTTTTCGGCATTTGTCCCATGTTTTCTTCTCTCTGGGCCATTTTATACACAACTGCTCTTCTTTCTTAAATACTTGCCATTAGATATCAATGAGCTTCAAAAATCTTTTAATGGGCTTTGAAATCCATTCCTTTAATAAATCTGTTCTTGACCCAAATTATGCTTTCTTGCTGTGACTTGTGCCAAATCTCTTGGTCCCTCCTGTTCCAGCCTTCCCTTCTGCTCTTGCAATGCTGACCAAATGCGTTGCTCAGTGTCTTTCCTGCAGAAGTCCTGATATTGCCCAATGCAAGGGAAGACATCACGTATAGAAATCAGACTGCTTCCAGGACAATGGTGGACTGCTGTGTTTGCCTCCAATCCTCATTCAAGAACTTCCTTTTCTTCTATGCTATACTTCTGGATTCAATTCTGGTGATAAACTCACCTGGTCATGACAGAGGCTTCCTCTGTATTTGTACAGTGGCCAAAGAATTGATCAAAGCCTCTAGAAAATAATAAGGTATATAATAAAATAGTAATTAAGAACTCCTCTCTTCAGGACACGTTGCTTTCTCTATCTTTAATATGCCTGATGCACTTTGAGACACTGAAAGAATTGCAATCTGTAATGCTTTGAGTTTGCCTGAAGATGAGAAAGCCCTGATTATAGAAAGCTCAAATTGGAAAACGTTGTGAACACACAGTCCACAATGTGGACTCTTATCTGTCTTGACAAACCTGCTTTATCACCTCCCAGAGAAAAGGTGGCAAAATCAGTTAAATCAAATGAATTACCATTGCAGCCTTTTGCAGGATCCTTAAAAAGGCATTCCAGCTCCTTGGGAAAGAATGCTCTGTGCATGCATTTAAAATAAATTCAAGAGTTTAATTTTTTTACCAATTTAATTACTAATCAGTGTAAGAAGCCCGTTGCAACACAATTCTGCCCAATTCTTTCTCTACATTTCCTGTTTTAAAGAGTCTCTGGGGATTGCCCTTTCTAAGTCCTGATTGCTCTGTTTAAATATGTTAACAAATAATCTTTGAAATGTGAAAATCTAGCTTGTTTAAATCTGACATCAAATGAATTCCAAGGTGTTCCCAGATCCCTCAGTTCCTCTGAACATCACATTCTGACTAATTTAAAAATTCTACTGTCCTAGGAGCTCATATTTTTTAAGCACTTAGAGAGCATAGTAACGAGCACAAGAGAAAAGCTGAAAGAATATGACAGAGCCATGAATTTCAAACAGCAAGTGCCAAAAAACCTGAACATTACTTTTGCTTTTAAAGAAGGTTGTAACCATAAGAGAAAAAAAATAGTAATTGTTGAAACTGATTTGAGACATGCAGCTTAACAAGATGTTTCCTCTCACTAGATCTCTGGAAATGCTTGGACTTCTTTTGCCATCTGCAAAAAGCTTTTCAAACATTGTTTACTTGATCTTAACCTTCTCCTGGGAGACCAGTGGGAAATTAGTGCATTCTTTTTCAAGGTATAGAAATTGAAACAAACATGGTTAAGCCTCATCATTTAGGAATTCAGTCCCAGTGGATGCAATCTCTTCAGCAATTCTGTCTTCAGAAGTGATGGCTGGAGGGAGAAATTGGAGAGGACAAGAATTGGGAAATTAGGAAATTCCTAGCAGAAGGGATCTTTAATGATGAACAGAGATTAAAGAAGAGTATGTGAACTGGAATTGTGCTGAGGAGTAGGAACAGTTACTTGGAAGTCCCGTAAAATGTTTGAGAATTAAACTAAAATGCAAAGGCCGGGCTGGAGCGGTGAGAGGTGAAGCGATGCCTCAGGGGAGCCTGCGTGCTCTGAAGGAAGCAAAGGGTGAGCTGCACAGCCTGCCTTGGGCTGTGGCACCAACCCTCCCTTGTCTCTTGTCTTCCTGTCTCCTGTCTGTGAAATGGACCCAATATGGGCAGATTTCCTCAGGCAGGAAAGCAAGAGGGCATTATGACAGAAATGAGAAATTAATCTCCACCTCATTGCCTCTGGTTAGCCAAACACTGACCCACCACCACACACCATTGCCACTGCCAGAGTGGCAGTGTTTTAACACTGTTTTAACAGTGTTTAACCCAGTACACATTTTAACACTGTCAGTGCTCTTGTTTTGTCCTGGCCAAAAACATTGGCTTGCAGTAAAAAGACCTGCAGGTTGAAAAACCTTGATAGCATATCTGAGGAACACGTGCTTACCCTGCCATGCAACATCATCAGAATAGCAGTGGTTTACTTGTTGGCTGTAAGACCCAGAAGGCAACATCTAATACCTTGCTTCTCACTGCCTTGTCTCTCCTGTGGCCACCTCAAAGCTTTAGCCTGAGAAGGCTGGCAGAATTGGTCCACAGTGTGCAGTTAATTGCTGATTAAAACTCCTGCAGATCAGGAACTTTGCCAATGAGATAATGAGTTACAACGGATTTAGGCACCCAAGTAGACTGATTTATCTCTAAGCAGTATTTGCCCTTTTAAATATCACCAGAACAGTCAGAACTTTTGACTTTAAAAAAAAAAAAAAACCCTCCCACAAAAAAAAAAACCAAAACAAAACAAACAAAAAAAAATAAAAAAGGAAGAAAAAAGCAAAACTTTAGAAAATTATCCTGCATTTCATTGTGTGAATTAGTGAATGGTGTCATACTTGAGAAGTATTGTTTTTCATAAAGAATATTATTTGCAATAAATCCTATTTCAAACTGGGACACAGCAGAAGCAGGACAATTGGACAATTTATTAGGAATTATTTCTAATACCTATTGCCCAACTCTGTTGATACTCAACATGAAGATTCATTTTACTGCACTATAGCCATTTAAAAGGGATGGTAAAGTGGAAGTGAGATGATTGGAACCAAAAAGAACATCCAACAAAATGAATTTGCATTGAAAAATGTTGTCATGTCAAAGCTGAAATGATTTGTAGGGATGCATAGGTTGTGATGAAATTCTTGATAGTTTCTGAAAACTACAGCATTACCTTCTTACTGCTGACCAGGGCACAGAAAGAAACAAACATTGGAATTTTTTTTTATCTTGCAATAAATGCCTCAACACAATTTTGTTCTGCTGCATAAAAATTGTTTTGAAACCTAATGCAGCTTGATAACACATTTCCAAATGGTGGGAGGGAATTCATGTCTTGAGGCTGGCTAGAAATTATACTTGTGTCTTCTTAAGAGCCCATTTATGTGTCTATAAGGGTGCAGAATTACTGTTGTATAAGTAAGACTTGGAACATGGGGAGTATAATCTCAAGCAGAGCTTGCATATACACCCACAGAATAAATATTGGGCACTGTTTGCTTTTATAGATATGGCTTTCTGTGCCAAGAATCCTATAAAGATGACCAGCATAGGTGTCATCAAGGAACAGCTAGTAAAATAAGAACAGTTGAAATAAATAGTCCCTGCACCAATCTTTGTATCATCATTCTGTATGTCAGAACCCCTGTCCTTCTGCAATGTCCATGAAACTAGCCAGTTCCAGATACTGTTTATTGTATAGGTATAATGGACACATCTGTTTTTTTGGGGGAAATGCTGCCTTTTAGGCTCATGCTGTCTTTAGCATACGGAAAAGTCTTTCGAACTTCCAAATTCCAGACCTCACCAAAGGAAAAAGTAGCTGACAGGAAAGCAGGTCACATCACTTACAGAAGGCAATTACAGAGAACAGCTGGAAAAAACAAAAATGCAAAACAGCCAGGTGTTAGCCACACTGAGGGAGACAAAATGGAGAGGCTGTGAAGGAAAGTAAGGTCAAGAAGAAAGCATAGGACAAAAAAGGGTGTCAGTGATTTCCAGTGCTCAGGAGAGAAGCCTGAGCTCTGCTCCTGTATCTGACCTGTTCACGTACGTCAGCTGTGTAAGGCTGCAGGACAAAAGTGTCTCCTGCTGGCATTTTTCTCCATCTACTGCAAATTAGTTCAGGTAGCTGAGTGAGGAAAAAGTTACAAGATTTTTTTTTTTTCCCCAACTTGATAATTTCAGTTTTGTGTCTGTTGATTTTCTGGTTTCCTGTTTGAATTGTTCTCATCATGACACAAACATTGTGCCAGAGCAAAAGCAAGTGCTTGGCTAGAGCTGTGCTTGTTCCAGCTCTGACTTAGACCAGCTGAAGCTGTCATGGAAATATACCCAAGATGTTTCCTAAGCCCAGAGTGAAACCTGCTGGCTTGGTTCAGTGGTAGTGGCTTAAGAGCTATTGCTAGCTCTACACTTGGAATCTCTTCAAGGTCAAAATTTTGTATTTGACAGAGACCACCAAACAGACATCCCAGACATAATAGTAAGTAACTATCACATCTGAGCTTACTTAAACTCACAACTGATTTGACAGAGGCCTCATCCCCTATCACACATGCTTTAAACTATTCAGTCTCTATTTTCAATATACTTTTTATTTTGAAGGGAGGTGGTACTTCAGCCACTAGTTCTATTGAAAACAAGAATTATTGTACAGTGCTCTGGTGGCAGCGGTGGTGGGTTTAATAATTTGCATGTCTAGTTTTGGTCAGCACTTTGGGCACCTGGCCACGTGTGGTGGTGACGCTGAGCTGAAGCGCACGGCCCTGGTGCCAGTCCAGGATTCCAGCAGAAGAGATGAGCAGTGGCCTCAGTATCTGATCCCAAGACACTTTGACTTTTCTCCCATCGGGGGCTCTCCCCAGAGTGCTGGGAGGAGCCAGAGCAGGAAAAGATGTTGGTGGTGGCACCATATGACACTGTATCATTCCTGTCTGATGGGGCACAGCACTGACAGATCTGTGACATCTGATGCATGCACACATCTGGGAGGAGTGTGACTGTTCAGCGCGACAGTTCATGGCCATTCTTTGCAGATCTGGGGACACTGAAGGCACCTGGCAGGGTTTCTGATTCCAGGAAGGAGAAGATGGGGGAAGGCAGTGTAGGCACCTGGCAGGGTTTCTGATTCCAGGAAGGAGAAGATGGGGGAAGGCAGTGTATGTGTGTGTGTGTGTTTGTGTGTGTGTGTGTTTGTATGTTAAATATTACCTGAAGGCTGAAGGAAAGGTAATTGATACCCTTTTTTGGTTAGGTGATTTCTACTTTTTCAGACAGTTTTTCTTTATGTGCTGCTGGGTGGAGTAATATAAGAAAACCCTGAGTTATTCTCTGTAGTGGTGCTTCCTGCCACTCTTCTTTCTATTTAACTCCATGAAGTTCTTTAGTCTCTAAAGCTATTGAGAGAGAAGAAAGAAGCTTATCTTCCCAGTTGCAAGTGAAGGAAGGGAGGAGCTTATTTATTCCTCTATTTTGCTGGGGAGAGGAGAGAACTTCTTCCTATCTTCCTAATTCTTTGAAGATAATTTGGTTGGTATCAAGCCACAAACTTGGTAAGGTGTCACTCACACTGTGGGACGACCTCCTGAATTTGTAACTACACAGCTTTCTAATAGCACGGGGTGTAGGTGTGGGTTTCCTTAAAATCAACACTTGATTGATGGCAGCCAGAGTGCATTTTATTCGAGCTGCCTTTTTGGAGACATTCACATAAGAATGTATATGCTAATGCTGAGGTAAGTTATCCTGCTCCTTGAATTGTAAGACACATTTATTTGAATTGGTTAAGTTATGAATGCTTATGAATTCCTAGGGGCATCCATTTCCTTTGGACTAGCACAGTTCAACTTATTACATGTTGTCTGACTGACCATTTGCCTCTGCCAGCAGACAGGGAAGGGACTGCTTTGACACAGTAGTGCTGCAGTGGGACTGAGAGGAATGTTCACCTATGTGGGGGGTAAGAGAAATGGTCAGGATGAAGTGACATGATGGGCATCAGAGTAAAGCATAAATTAACTGAACAATTGGGTAGAAGTAATGGATATATCCCACAGACATAAAAGGTGAAAAATTACAAAGGACTGAGGGGTGGGATGCTATCACAAGGTGGCTTTGTCCCATTCAATAGTTTTCACTCACATTTCAAGCATGCAGTGTGAACACAAAATGGCTCCCACCACTCCCCTTTGCTGTTTTTACACTGTTTACTGACTGGTATAAACATAACTGGTTACAAAAATGCAGTGCTAATCCATTAGCAGCACCCAGGAAAAAAAGCATTTCATGTCCCTGCAAACCTTCCATCACAAGATCTTACAGGAAGTTCCGAAGAGCAATATAGTAAAGCTCAGAACAGATGGGCGTTTTTGCCATGTCACATTGCAGGTAGAAGGTTGAGGTGATGAGAGATGTTAAGTACCTGGTTTAAGCAGCAGAGGCTTGAGCACAACTCAGACTAGTAACTCCCAATTCTGACTTAGCTCAGCAAAATGAGAGCCCTCCTTTGCTGACATAATGGCTTGAAAGAGGAAGCAAGAAAAGAAAGCTGCTTTGACCATATTTTAATCTTAGTTTTAAATTAGCATGAGTAGATAATGGGAACATATGTGTATGGAGGGGAAGGAGTGAAACAAGGTATTCTAGGAAGAGGTGGTAGGATTAAACTGATGAGATGATTTTCTACTAGCTGTGACAATAAACTGCCCAACAAAAGCATAAAGGAAGCACATAATGGTGTGACTGGAATAGATACACACACAGGCCATTTCTAATCCTGCTGCCCTAAGTAATGAGAGTAACAAAAATTCAGCAGTGCAGATGTACAGAATTGACAAGCTGGTGGGGACTCATTGCTTCCCAAGGCATCTAACACCACTTGCTCCTTAGGGAATTCCACCAGGCAGCTCTGGGTTGCAGTGTCAGTGAGGGCATCACTGCCTTGCGGGTCTCTGCACAACAATTTGTCTCATGGCCAGGATGCACTCTCAGAAAAAGACTCAGGAGCTGACCTGGCTCAAGAAGTACTTCACCAGATTGTGCTGATGAGAAGATCCAGACTGGCCAACCAGCTATTAAGAGAAAGGAGTAGGGTTTTTCCTGCCTTTGAGAAAGAATCCTTGCCTGTCGCTTTCAATTAGCCAAATTTTAGCTGTCATTGTTCTTGCAGCTCATTAAATACCAGGAATCTGCTTCAAATAGTATGGGCAAATCAAAGAGACAGTCTTGATAAGATTCTTTCTTTTAACCAGAAAAAATATTACTTCTTTTCTATCATGACACTTCACTGAATCAAGCCTTTGTTTCATCCAACCTAATTTTTCCCCTGCATTACACCTTTCTACAAATATCTAAGGACTTTAGTGGTGCTGTTTGTAGGAAAGAAAGAAAAAAATAAAGTAAGATCAATAGATGGACAGGCATGCTGACCTCTCTCATGCAGCCAGGATGTTTGAGTACTGCATAGCAGCTATCATATTTAGTTCAAATACAGTGTTTGACAAAAACACCTTTCCACCTTTCCATATTGGTCATATTTTTTCTTGGTTTGCTGTTTCTCTAAAGGAATACAGATTCAAAGCTACTTAGATTAAAATAATTCACTGTAAAACACATGTTTATATACAAAAAGCACAGGAATAGTCTGCATATAAAAGACTTCCCTGTTTGAATTCTATATTAAAGTCTAACTCCAGCCATAACAACGGTTGGTAACAGATAAATTTCAACCACTCATCCTCTTCCTAAATATTTTGTTATAGAAAGCCTTTGGAATCTTAATCAAGGGTGTGGATTCTGTTGTACTCAGCACAAATCCAGAACAAAAGGATGGAGAGTTCACAGCACAGATATAAGGCCAGATGGAGTGGACAATAAATGGGCAAATATATGGAACCAATGAAATCATACTGATCTGTGTACAATGTCCTGGTCTCAGCACCCTGGTGGCTTAGCCCTTTTCTTTTATCAGCACCATAAAAAAGCAGGGTTCTGTAAGGTCGCTAGTGAAACCAGTTAATAAAAACCTTTTGCACGCCTTCAGTAAACTCCATTAAAGCAAGAAAAGTGGTGTCAGAGAAAACCTGGTGTCGTTAATTTCCTTAGCTGTTCACAAAGTGGAGAGAGTGCAGGGTCATAGGAAGATCACCTCAAGGAGCTGTCCATTTTGGTGGGGACAGGGATGGTGTTACTCAGAGCATCGGCACTGAAAAAGGCAGAAAGAAGGGGAAAAGGAGCCCAGAATCAAATTCAGGGAGGAAGGCCAAGTGGGAGCAGTTGGAGACATGGAAGACAGACAACATATGGCAATAATATTGCAGGGATGGAAACATAATGCTGTGTTGTTTAATAGAGGGCAAAGAGCACAGAGGAGAGAGGTCAGGTGGGGCAGATACTGAATAGAAGCTCAACTCTTCCAATACATTTGAATCTAAAGCAAAGAAAGGCACATAATAAGATGTGTGCAAGGACACTAATCATGGATGCTTCTACATTGCATAAGATCCTGGGAGCAATATAGCTATGTCTATGTGGGATGCTCTCATCCCTGTATCTCTGATATTAACACAAACATACTGTTTACTCTCCCTTAGAAATACCAAGGCACCCTGGGGAAGTACAGTTAAGCTTTTATAAAATCATCAGCATGCTGCTTGGTAATTTTATTCCCATCTAAGTCCTGCTATGTGGTTAAAGCTGGGCCACGTGCTTCCTATTAAAGCAGAACACTGTGTCCCACCTTGAAAGACACACCACATCCAAGTCTCCACAAACTAATAGGTCTGAAGGGGCAGCAAATCTGAGACCTACATGACACTGGGCCACTTGTTTATGGATCTTGCAAATGTGCAAATAAGATACATGCTTGTCAATAAAACATGTTTCAATCTGATTTTCTACAGTGAAGAAAAATAAGACACACAGAAAAAGAAATGTATTTTTGGTGCCTGAATGTCTATTGGTTCAGTTTCAAAATCTGCTTTTATTTATCCTCTGGTTTTCATTGATCTCTGGCAATAAACATGCCAGCTGAGAGAAGTTAGTTCTAACAGACAATTTTTCTTCCCTCTGCCAGAAGTGATCTGGTTTCCTATGAGCCGTGCTTGGGAGTCTTCAGTCAAGTTGAAATATATCTCAATTCAGTGGATTATAACCAAATTAAATACAGCTTTGTTATAAAAGATTTATTCTTTTTTAGAGTCTTCAAAATGAATTTTCATTCATTTTCTCTCTAAAACTCACAAGTTTATTGACAGCATGTGTCGTTGTCTGAAATCCAACACGTTTCTTACTGCACCTTATTGTGAATCCCTTCTCTCCTCTTTCTCGGCCGATCGTCTCCCCACCTGCCTGCTCTCTCCTTTGTCTCCTGTTTCCAGACCCAAACCTTCCTCCATCACTCTGTTGGCATGGGCCTCTTCATGTGCTCAGATTTACACGTCCCCAGCATGGGACAGAACCACTCAGAACACACCTGTGAGGCTCTTACCAGTGTCCACAGTGGTTTTCAGCTGGACTTTGTGGGCTCCTAGGCCACCTCTGTTTTGCTGCTGCTGCTGAATACCTTTTCCTAGGATGCTTTTCCCAGCTTATTTCCTCCTGAGCCTACCTGTGTACAGTAGGGTATTTTTTTCTGACAGAAAGCATCTCAGAGGCAGCTCTCATTCAACCTGAGGAGCTGAAAATGCCTTTTACATCATAAGAATTATTCCAGTAGGAAATTCCAAGGAGCAACCAATTTAAATGTTGTTTAATTAAGGAAAAGTGTTTCTCTTACCTTTGATTTGATGCATCCATATACCCCAAATGAAATGCCTTGATAGGGCATACAGAACATGCCACATTTGCATTGTCACTCCTAACACATTTCATGTGAAATAGTGGGAGCAAAGAGATTACTTAGTCACACTTCACTATTTGCATACCAATACTTCTGAGTTTTCACACAAGGACTTCTGAATTTCCCCTGTGACTAAGGCACAAAAAAGCACAGGTATATGCCAGAGGAAATGCATGTCAAGAATATATTTGTACCTGTGCCTGCTCCATTTGAGTGTTTTTCTTACCTGCAATTAAGCCTCCATTTAGCCTATTTAAACCAGGAGGGCTACATATTCGTGGTTCAAACAGCCCAGCATATAAAACAAGGGGTGACTTGAACCTCGATTAAGTTTTGGTGAAACAGGAGTTTGTTGAAAGTAATTAACTATGACCTAGTCTTTACCTCATTGGAGCCAGTATCTTGAACCACACAGGGGATATGAAGTTGTAGAGAAGTGATTATTTTTGAAGCTCTGTTGCCATTATTGTCTGTCTGGTTAATATTATTTGTAGCATAAACCAAATATATTTCACTTGGTAATGGTGAAACAATGCATCTATAAATAATGCTCAACACCTTGTGTAAACATATTTAACACTGAAAAAAAAAAAGGCATGAAATTCTACCATTCCTGACACTCAACCACCTGTCATTACAGAAATTCAATTTCTGACAGAAACATTGTGGTGAGGACCCATCAAGCAAAGCAGTACAGCTGTTATTAACAGGTTAGAAAACCTTCCTATGACACCGTTTCACTTTTAAGTGGGAAACAGTTTCTACTCAGAACTAAACTGTCTGCTTCTGGTAATTTAACACCAGCAACCTAAATATCCTTTGATGGGGCCTGATGGGGCTTTTTGTATGCAAATTCCCACAGCTCGAGTAAGAAAGCGAAAGTGACTGATAGTACACGCAGCCAGGTGCATTGAGTATCCTGTCTCTGGGGCACGTCAGATCCCAAAGCCAGGTGTGCAAAGGGCTCCCTCAGCTCTTGGCCAGCGAGGCCAATGACCAGGACACCCCAATCCCGGCCTCATGGTGAGCAGTGGAAAGGCTGCTGCTCACGAGGAGGAGGAGGAGATGGGACCAGACGGCGGCTGTTTGGCTTGGCCGTCCTCACCTCCCGCGGCAGCCAAGCTCGCTGCCAGCATCCAGTCGTTCCCACAGTAAGCCTGGTCTGCCTTAGGCTGGGCTGCTTGCGTTCAGTTGTTAATTTGGATGTAGCTGAAGTTTTCCTGAGGAGCTCGAGCCGCGGCACGGGAAGCACATATTTCAGCTTTCGGCCGGGGCCAGAGGGTAGCAGGATTTCTCTGGCAGGAGGAGCAAGGCAGTGGTTTTGCCTCGGGACTGTCTCCTGACTGGATGGTGGGGGCTGGTGGCAAGCGGAGGTGGGCTCTTCACGGAAACCCACAGGAATCTCCTCGCGGAAAGCCTTCGGCTGCCTAAGACACTGGGCTTGGGCCAGGTATCCACAGCTACTTAACAGTTTCATAGCCTTCTTTATGTTCATTTGTAAAGCACTTCGCGAGAGGTGAGTTAACATTAACCCCCCTCCACAGAGAACAGAGGCGGGCAGATTTGTCTAAAAGCACCTGGCAAATTAATGACACAAATGTAAAGAATCAGAGGCCTCTCATTCACAGGCCATGCTTGGGAAAAAAAAATAAAAGGAAAAAAAGAATATTAAATACATGAAAGGTAACAAAAGCACATCTGTGTGTAAAATTGTTTTCATAGGATCACTGAGCTGTGACTGCAGCTGATGTTGTTTAAGTCTGTGAGCAGACAGCAACTTTGCCACAAGCTCTCCTGCTCTGGGGAACCACATAAAAAGAGTCATTTGGGCAGAAGGGAAGATGGCTTAGATGCTGAGAACCTGACTTCATTTTTTATTTCAAGATGACATAATCCTTCAGAAGTCTGTATCAGTTAGATCACAACTTGTTAATGATGTGGTGGTAAGTCACCACATCTCCATTTTATCTAAGAGATCTAGAAGTCAAATAAGTGCTCTGCTTTATTGTTCCTTGAAGAAAAAAAAATCTGATCTGTTTCAAAAATGGAGTATCAAAACCACTATTTTTATAAAAAATAACAAGTAGACATATTTTTGCTGAAAGCCGCTTAACACACAGCATGTACCACACACACAGAGCAGAAAACTCCACAAAATAATACAGTGGCTAAATGAATGCAAACATTAGCAATGGCTCTGAGGGAAATACTTGTCAAAATCACTCCTAGAAAAAGAGTCTGTGGCTGCTCTGCTCTTTAATTTACCAGAGAAGACTTTGGTGGCAGTAGAGTTGCATAGTTGCCCTGTAGTACTGCCTCATGTCATTAATTCACGAGTGGAGATACCACACTGCTCAACCTAATGCACCCTTGCAGCAGCAGGAGCACTCTTGCAGAGCCGAAGGGATAACTTCGTTAGCTCAGCCAGCAGAGGGAACTGCTAATCAGCACTAATTGCTCACACAGGGCTAACAGATATCCTACCAAACTCATTAAATACCCAGTAAGTCGCACTTCACGCTTTCTATGCTGTGTCTGACTGCAGATGACCCAGCAGATTCCAGCGATTTCCCTCTGAAACTCTCCTCCAGGCCTTCATTTCCCTCACTTTGACCTCAGGGCTTTCTCCGGAAGGAGAGCGAGCTCTCAAGCAATTTTGGCACAATGGCATTTCTGTCTTTTTCATGTCAATTGAGTGCTCAGATAAATTAAAATCCTGCCTGAAACATACAAATTCCTTTCCCCACCCACATAGCCTCTCATTCTCTCCTAGTTCTGCTCCTGTCCCAGATGTTTTCTGCCAAGCAGCAGCTGTACAAATCAAGGGTTAAATCAGGTAGCTCATATTTAGCCTCAACTTAGCAAAGCCAGAGGCAGGTTAGACCCACACTGACTGGCTTCACAACTAGGCTGTGATCTTGTACCACAGTGCCAGAGCCACAACGCCACAGCCAGTGCCTGGCCAGGTACCGCTCCTCCAGAGTACCCCTTGTAATTCCTTGCAGCTTTCCACAGAGGAAACACACACGTAAGGTGCAAACCACTCTTTGCTTAATAACAGTTACTTCAAAAGCTCTGTGGCTATCAACAGCTAGTCAAGGTATGGCTTGGTTGCATCCTCTTCCCTGTCTCACCCCAGGCTGAGCCAGTGTGCTTTGTATCTTCCAACATGAAGTACTTCCCAGTGATATCAATTTGCTTCCAAGAGGGCAAACAAGAGCAATCCCTTGTGCCATTTGTTATAGCAGTCCAACTTGCTTTATTTAGTGCTCATCCTGGTGTTTTATTTCTCCAAACTAGATAAAATAAAAGGTGCTTGCAATGCCTCCTCCCCGCCAACAGCTATAGCTGCCATTCCAGCAGGAGCAAGCCCACCAGCACAGCTGCACAAGATAGAGTGGGAAATGAAAAATCCTTCATCACACATAAGCACTCCAAAGGGGATCTATTTGATTGAGAACAAAGAAAGCATGCAGCAAAAACCTCATTAAGGAACTTCTGATGATCTTGTATCTTGGAGGGCATTGAGCAGTGAGAGGAGCCAAAGGCAGCTCTCTTATACCCGTCACCTGTGGGCCACCAACATCCTTTTGATAGCTAGCAAGCAGCTGGAGCACAGCCTGTGTCAACCACACTTCTGTTGCAGAGGCCATATAGAAACCCATATGGCAACTCCCTGACACCTCATTTCCTGCACCCTAAACATCCTAAGGAAAGGCTTGGGTAGCTGAAGACCTGGCCTGCTGCATTCACATAAAATCAGCAGGGGAGTCTCGTTTGCAGGAATACAATGAATTAAACTGGATGAGGTCCAGGACTCAAGTTACACTAATTATGGGTTTAAAATTAATGTAACACTAAACACCTGCTTCCTTCCAGCCTCAGAAAGATGCTTTAGAAGGGTGTTATGTCTAATTTCTGCTTTTACAACCTTGAGAGGAAGGTGCTTTTACCATGTGAAATTAATTGCTTAGGTGCTCTCCCTGGGCTCTCACATGGAAATCTGAGCTATTGAAAAAATGAGGGAGTGAAAAGACAACAGCTGTAAGATGAAACCCATGATAGAATAAAGGCAGCACCTTACTGAATTAATTTTACTTTTTCCTGTAATACATCCCTGCTTGGCATCCCTGCTTAACCCTTCCTTTTCCATTGCAATTTTTTTTCAAAAACCTCAAAACTTTTCCAGTCTGGATCTTTTTTTTTCATGTTTAAACAAAACTAGTTAAGATACACAAAAAGCTGTACAAGCTCAGGACTGACAAACCTCACCCAGCCTACCCCCATCTTGCACTCTCCAAGGAAGTTTGTCTCTCTCTTTTCTGGGGTACCTCTGTGGCACAGAGCCATCCTCCTCCTCCAGTACCCTTTGTCCAAGCATGGCTGTCACCAGCTAAGCAGCAGTCCTGCCTGTGCATGCAGCTTGGGAACACGAGCAAAGCCACCCATACAGCATAGCAGCTGGAGAAAAATTCTTTAGGGGACCACATACCCCAAAAGGGTTTCTGGGAACACCTTTGGCTGCAGTCTGGTGATACACTACCTTTGCTTGCATTGTGTGGCAAAGTGCATGTTCCTTCCTCTCCTAACTGGCCTGGCCTGCAGGTCCCTCTCCATCTATCTCATGACCTTTTTGGAAGGGCATCGAGGGGAGACATAACCATTTCTGCTCACCAGCATTTAAAAGTTCTGTAACTTGTGCACAGCCATCGGGAAGTCAACTCCTGTTGGGGTTGTCTCACAGCTTGTAAATATTACTCATCCACAGCAGTTACCCTAGAACAGGGATTTTCAACATGTGCCATTCTTATTTCTTGCAGCACCTTGTGCTTCCTACATTTTCAATGCTGTATTTCCAATTTCCCATGTGCTGTACTGCACCTGACGGAAGACTCACTCCAGAATCCAAATCTTTGGGTGACTTTATAAAGGAAAATAATTGTATGTAAGAAACAATTTACTCTTTTCTAGCTCCTTAGAAAAGTGGGAACAGGGATCAGCCACTTAGTGTTTTGAGTTTGACCAACCTGGTGTGTAAACAGCACCACAGTTGATGTCGTAGAAGTCACTGGTTCTCCATGGGGCAGTACTTAGAAATCAGAAACCACCTGACAGTCTTGCAAGCATTTTCTTACTTAAAAAAAAAAACCCCAACCAATAATGATATAAATCCTCCTCATTCTGTGAGTAGATTTTTCTCAAACTGAATTAAATCAGGTCATTGCTTCCAGGTCTGCACTAACTGTAGTTACCCCTTGCTCTCCCAATGCCACATTTTCAATATGTTGTGAGCCCACAAATATGTCCTTGATAGAAAAGTCAAGGAGTCCAATGACCATCAGTCCTGGGGGAAGGGGAGTGGGGAATCACTCCCTTCTATGCCAGACACTGGGATGTCTACAGCTCCAAACAGCTGCAGTAGAAAGGTGGGAAAAGGCCAGCAGTTTTGATCAGAGGAAGTAGCAAATTCCAGAGCCAAGAAGGAAAGAGCCCTGAGTGGCTTAACTCAGGCAAAATAGTTGAACCATTTAATTTTTGTACTTGTTGATGCTATTTCAGTGCCTCCGTCTGTAACATCTGGTTGCCTTAGATACATGAGGTAACTACGGCAACTAGTTATTACAGGGAGAGGGATAAGAAATAGATCAACATTACTGAATTTGGCAGGCTCTAAAATAGCCTTTTTGTAAAGCAGAGGCAGGTGCAGAGGGTATAACAGCACTGTGGGGCAATGAAAGGCAAAGGTGGCCACAGCAGGACAACACCCTGGCATTAGACTGCTTAAGCATCTGGATGCATTCTCTTTAGATCTCCTTGCAGCAGGATTACTGGCCAGAGTACCAAAATACTTAGGATGCTCAAGGGGGTTGCCCAGTATTTGTACTGGAACTATCTTCACTTTAAGTCATCTCATCCCCACCACCCTACCCTCCCCAAACCTCTCCCCCTCAAAAACAAAGAAGGTGTTGGGAAGTACTAGTTGTTCTCCATGGATTTCTAACTAAAGGAGGGATATATGAGGTGAAAAGCTGTAATGACCAGAATCACTGTGAGCCTGAACACATGTCCTAATATCAACAGTTTAATGGCACAACTGACACCATGCCTGGGTGATGTAATGTACTGTAGTGCACAAAACAGATAATAAAATGATGCACAGTTCTCATTAACTAATCATTTTAGTGCTTTGCAGAATAATTAGTTAATCTGTTGGAAGGTTAGCAGCTTTCAGGCTGGGCTGTCTTCCCTGCAGAAAGTCATTAAAGTGCACTGAAACACCCCAGTGACCTCCTTGCTCCAGACAGTAGGGAGGAGTGGGTGTTCCCAGATTTGAAAGTGAACCATCCAAGACTGCCAGAAAGACATGTTTGTGCCTGAAATGTCTGTCTGACTTTTTTTTTTTTTCCTTCGGCTTGCAGGAAAAGCTGTGTTAATAAATCCTGAAAAAAGGATTGCTTGAAAAGCTGTATCCGTGTGCTGTCTGAATATCCTTCACCAGGATTATTCCTGCACAGCATTTTCCCTACAAACCTAGGACAAAGCCTTCATTTAATATTTGACTCAAAACTACAGACATTTACAGAAAGAAGCCAGCACCACTGTTTCATCTGATGCATTTCATTAAAAATATCTCTTAGATCAGGGTGTTACAATAGCCAGCCAGCCCTGGTTCTGCAAATGAAAAGCATCATTCACTAATCCTGGCAACACTATATTCCAGACCACAAGAGGAGCTGCCTTATAATATTGTTAACATATGAAATCCAAGTGCCTAAACTAGAAAGTTCCCACCTTTTCACCTCAGCAGGCTGCTTGAGGGAAGTCTGCACAGAGTTTTGCTTCCCTTAGGATGTTTTCCTCATTAAACAGGCTAGTTGGTAACTAACATAAGTTTGTATTTTTCCCAGCAGATTGCCCTCTTGGAATTCTTTGCTATCTATCTTCAGAGATGAGAACTGGCTAGATGAACAGAAATGAGATTCAGCCTTGGTAAATGTAAAGTAATACACGCCGGAGGAGTAGCGAGTGCATTTTCAAGCACCATAAGGGCTCTAAACTAACTACCTCAATTTCATAAAGCAACCCAGGTGGCAATGCATAGCTAAGTGAAAGTCATTACTTACCATGCAATCAAAAATGTTGACAATATATGAGATAGCTTAAAGAATGGGCTGCAAGTAAAAAAAAAAAAAAAAAAGAAAAGAAAATGTTTTAAGACCATCTCAAATGACTGAGCACTGGGCAGACTGTGGTATAATATTGTGTATTTACTGATTAAAATATTTCAGAAGAAGTACCACAAGAGTTCATAAAGAATAGGAAATATGAAATCTTTCCAATTAAAGAACAATCTGAAGGACTGAGACTATATTGTTTAGGAAGCAGAAAACTAGGAGGGGACCTGAGAGCAAGCACGGGGAATGAGAAATTATCTGGAGATATCAAGAGATTCTCCTTTCCCTTCTCTGTAATAAAAAGACAGGATATGCAGCAAATTAGAAGATGGGAAGTTCAGAATATCAAGAAGGAAACACTTTTACACATTCCGTACATTTTAAAATGCTGTGGAAATTGCTATGAAAGCAGTCTAGGAGGTTACTGCCTGGAAATTCTTTCCTATTTTGTACCTGCACTGCAAACACTGGAAGGACCATGTGCTGGCTCTCTTGTCACCCCCCCATCACCAGCTGAAACCTTAGCCTGAAAGAAACCTGAATGAAAACGGCCACGTAGCAAGATGTATGAGGTCTGGCAGCTGGGAGCGGGGGCACATGTGCCACTCCACTTCATTATGGGACTGAAAGCCAGCAATAGAGAGGTCGTAAAAAGTATGTGATGAAACAGAGCTACAGCTGCTGGCTCAGCAAATATAGGTCAGAGCTACAAAACCTTAATCTACAAAGGAAGTGTGAATGTCAAAAACATAATCAGATTCAAGCAGGATTACAAGTTGTGTGGGTAACCAGAGCCCTAGGAATTCACCCAAATTAACTGATAGAGAATTTATCTCTTTCCACATAGATGCAAATGGGACTAAGCAGCAAGACCTTCTGAAAACACAGTGACCTTTTCTGAAGCTTTAGAAAAAGTGCAATATTTTTCCACCCAGCAGGCAACATAGTTCCAGGAACTTTCAACAGCGGTGCTGCAAGGTCACTTCTGCAGTGTGGTGTTCAGACACTGTTACCGGGGGTGTATTTGAAATGGGAGGGCAAGTAGAGGAATGGGGTCACAACACCATAGCTTGGCATAGAGGAGCAAGTCATTGTTTTGGGGGACACGATCTACCAGGATACTGGTGCATCACTGTGTGCTAAACAGGGGTGTGTATATGTTAAACAGTGAGCATCAACGTGTGTTAAATAGAAAACAGAGAAGAAATCTAATGTCAGACAGAAATTACTCAGAAGTCAAATAGCTTTTTACCTGTGGAGAAGTTCCCTTTTGGTACGTCAAACCCATCTTTAGAGCTTTATTCCCTGTGAAACTGTTGGAAGTGATTGCCTCACCATCACCAAATTGCCTGTTAATATTGCAGCCAGTGAAGTAGCTGCAGAGGACTGGCAAGGGCAGGTTTTCTGATGCGGGCAGGAGGAGTAAAAGGGCTGCTAACAAAGGAGGTGCTTGGGGGAGGAGCAAAAATGTCAGGTGAGGAAACCTTATGACTTCTACTCAGAAACTAAAATACAGGCTTCAATTTTGTGAGGCCTTTCCAAGAGCATTTCTCTCCACATGTGCCATTATGTGTGGGCCAATCACACAAGCAGTACTTCTAGGTGCAGGACCCCTTACGATTCCAATGGGAAAGTCATATTTGGGCTGCTTACAGAATCCAGGAGTCCTATGTTGCACCTAACATCTTACTTTGACAGCCTTAGAGGGTATAAGCTGCTCTAATCAGACATCCCTTTCGGAAAGAAAAAGAGACCCTTCAAGTCTTGCTCTTCGCAGACACACGTCTTTCTCACTGTCAGTCTGAAAAGTGACATTGATTCTTTTCTCTGCAGCAGAACCACGATTACTTAATTTGTAGCCACTGGAGTCTATGGCAAAAACTTTTGAGAAAAACGACAAGATTTTCACAGCTGACTTGAAAACTACAATGAGGACAGGCAGAAGAAGGCCTGAGTCTACTCAAAATGGAGTGAACAAGGTCCACCCATCCTTAAGCCCCCTCAAGTAGCAGGGTGAAATAAGGTTATAACTCAAAGATTAGGCTCTTCTTTATAGTGCCATACAGAGTGGTTTGAACTCTGCCCATCTTTGGTCGTTCCCTGATATTTGGGACATTAAGCCCTGCTTAAGTCTACAAAGGCAGAAGAGCAGCCTGTGCTTTACGTGATGGTACCTGTGTTTTATAGGACTGGCTTATTGAGGTTGGTTTGAACACAAAGAAACCAAGCAGATTCCTCCATGGCCACTAAGATTCTGAGGCTCACCAGCCTCCTGTGAGACACCCAATGCTTCACCTCAGAGAAGTCAGGTAGTGGGAAAAGATGTTCAGCCAGGAAATCTTTCTGGCACTTTTGTCTTTAAATCTGTATGCATGTAACTTTGGGAAAACAGAGAAAAAAGTTCTTTCAGAAGTAATGCTTCTTCTTTAAGGATGTATACCATGTAATTCCTATATACTATTAATATTACTAATCAGCATTGCAATACAACATTAACTCTTTAACCAACCACTCAATGATTCTGCTTTGTTAAAAGCAACTCCAAATCTCTTTGTGTTGTTTTCAATAAAGTCTGAATCTGTTCACAACTATTCTACTATTTTTTTAACAGTGTGTGATTGCTATTAATGCAATGAAAGATTATCAGGATATTACTAGGCTACCAATATTTGCTTTAAAAATGTGACTTTTTGTACTAGCAGTGTTACAGTTCCATGGGTTTTTTTTTCTTTTTTTTTGGCTACAATATGTAGTGCTTGTTCATAAATTTACAGTCCTATATTAATGTTTTCCTTTTTAGTATATATATATATATATATGCTCTTCACATGTATGCCAGATTTTTGCCATACATCATGTTCTACAGAAATGGCAATGGGATAAAAACCACACAGATGTATTGAATCTTTAAAATCCTAAGTGTCAGATTCAGATTCAAAAGTGCGGAGGTTATAGTAGTCACAAAAGGAATAATTTTCTTTGTGCTGAGTTCATTAATGCAATTCTTACTTCAAGAAAGTAGTCCTGGGTTAGACTCAGCAGGAAAAAAAATACTTTCATATAGTAGATTTCAATAGAGTAAATTTTAAGGGATCTTTTTCTTTATTAAGAAAGGGAAGATTTTTTCAGAATTTCTACTCTCAGAGGCAGCTCAGAATTGAGAAGACTTCTAGGAAATTATTTCAAATGGAGGCAACTCCTTTTTCCAGTACAAGAGTCAGATAAGAAAGCTTTAATTCTAGCATAAAACAGTCTTTGACTTCAAAGGTTTAATTTTGAGCTGGCACAGGACCAAAAAACCCAATAATTTCCTCTTTAGATTACGTTTTCTACTAATTGAATGTCTGTTCTTGTAAAGCATGCTAGTGAGTGGCACACAGTGCTGGCTGCAGCCCAGCTCGCTGAGCTCCTCAGTTTATCCATTTGGTAAAATACATAATTATGTGCATTGTGTGCATGGAGCCCAAGGTCCCACTGACTTTGTCAGCTGATAAGATCTCATTTTAAGACCATCAGCATCTGTTCATAAGTTATTATTCCTCCCATTCAGATTTCAGTTATGTTATTTATTGTGGCTGTTTATCCTTGTTGGTTAAGGATTTCAAAGCAGCTTCAGGGATTTAGATAAATTTTCCATTTTGAGTCCATACTTACTTTAAGAACCCCAGTTACCCTATTTATAGACCTTTGTTAAGCTGCGTGACAGCAATCCTGTGAGCTTTGGGTACAACATTTATACATTTCACTTAAGGATTGATCAATGGGTGACACAGGCTAAAATATGTATTTGAAGAGCACAGGAATAATATATTCTCTTTCTATATAGTGGCCTGAAAACGGGAGTATAGATTCGAACTGTGGCAGCAGTGATCTAATTTAAACAGTGGGAAGAATTATTTAGCCATAGAGGAAGTGACAAAAAGGACTATGTTGCCACAAGATGCTGCAGTGCTTCCATCTTCAAAAGCAGTGCGGTCAGCAGGTCAAGGCAGGTGATTCTATCCCTCTACTCCACCCTGGTGAGACCCCCCTCCTGGAGTGGGGCATCCATCTCTCAGGTCCTCAACAGGAGGGAAGGACCTTGATCTGTTGGAATGAATCCAGAGGAGGCCACCAAGATGATTGGAGGGCTGGAGCACTTTTCCTATGAGGAAAGACTGAGAGAGTTTGGGTTATTCAGCCTGGAGAAGAGAAGGCTTTGGGGTTGTGGCCTTCCAGTGTCTAAGGGAGTTTACAAGAAAGATGGAGAGGGAATTTTTACAAGAGAATGTAGTGGCAGGATAAGGGAGAATGGATTTAAACAGAGAGTACGTTTAGGTTAAGTATTAGGAAAAATTCTTCATGGTGAGGGTGGTGAGACACTGGAACAGGTCTTAGATAAATTGTGGATGCCCCATCTCTGAAGTATCCCAGGCCAGGTGGATGAACCTCCGAGCAACCTGGTCTAGTGGAAGATGTCCCCGTCCATGGCAGAGGGGCTGAAACTAAATGACCTTAAAGGGTCCTTCCAACCCAAGCTATTCTCTGGTTCTATGACTTCAAGGGTAGGTTATACGGTATTTTATGTGCAGCCGTGTCTCCTTTCAGGCCGGCTCTTCAGGAGCCCCCTGGCCTTGTGGCTCTGCGGTTTCATACAGCCCGCAGGCGAAGTGCTGCCCGCGGTGAGCCCCGGCCAGGGCTGCCGAGGGCACCGAGGGCAGGGACGGCCGGCCAGGAGCGCAGGGCGGCCGGCCGCGCTCCGCTGCCGGCGCCTCGCTTCGCTGGCCGGGCAGCAAGCGAGCTCCCCTTCTGGCTGCTGGGAGAAGCCGTGCCCGGGCGACACAGCAGCCTCTGGAGAGAGGGGCTGGCAGCGAGCCGCGCCTGCCCTCGCCCCGCTCCGGCCGCCGCCGCCGCCTCCTGAGGGCACGGCGGCCCTGCGGCGCCACCGCGCGGCCCGCGGGACACGGCGGGACGGGGCTGCCGCGGCGCCCGAGCGACCGCCCGGGGAGCCCTGCCCGGCCCGGGGAGCCCTGCCCGGATCGGGGAGCCCTGCCCGGCGCGGGGAGCCCTGCCCGGATCGGGGAGCCCTGCCCGGCCCGGGGAGCCCTACCCTGCCCTGCCCAACCCGGGGAGCCCTGCCCTGCCCGGCCCGGGGAGCCCTGCCCGGCGCGGGGAGCCCTGCCCGGATCGGGGAGCCCTGCCGGCCCGGGGAGCCCTGCCCCGCCCTGCCCTGCCCAACCCGGGGAGCCCTGCCCGGCCCGGGGAGTCCTGCCCTGCCCTGCCCTGCCCGGCCCTGCCCTGCCCGGCCCTGCCCTGCCCAACCCGGGGAGCCCTGCCCGGCCCGGGGAGCCCTGCCCTGCCCTGCCCGGCTCTGCACACAGACACACACGCACCCCCAGAACACACCCAGACACGCACAGATACACACCCAGACACACACACACACACACACACATACACGTGTCACATGCGTCCACCCCACAGCAACAAGCGATCTGCCTTATTTCTCCATGCAGCGCTGTCGGGTTAAAAGCATCTGCTCCGATCTCGCGCTCAAGTGATCACACACAGGGCACCGGCTCCCTTCAGGAGAGCCAGCATCCACAAAGGCATTCTTCATGCACGCTGGCGGCATGGGACACACACCACACTGGGAATTCTAAGTTTCCGTTTTGATCACATTGCTCAAACATGAGAATGAGTCATCCACCGTACTGAAACCATGACCTTTGTATTTACACCGAAAAAGGAATGATAAGCTTAAGACAGGGAAAGAAAACTAAAGGAAAGGAAAAAAACCCAAAACACCATAAAACACCCAAACCCAGGCATATCTTTGCTCTTTGAAACACAGTCAGCTGATGTTATTCACATGCAAGCTAAAGAAGTTGTGGCTGTGATTGTGTTTGTTTAGTATATTTGCATGAACTCCAAGGGAATCATGTCAACAGCTCTGCAGTCCCTGCAGCAGGCAAATTCTGGTCACAGTAAAGCAAGGCAAAGCTTTTTGTGTCCATTCATCCAGTAAAGGAATTATGTAAGATATTTCACTTAGAAATAGAGTCCATCTTTAATTTAGAGCAATCCTGCCCTTCAGCCATCCTCAGCAACACACACTTATCCTGTGAGGGAAAAACATGCTGGCACAGAAGAGTTGTTACTGTCAAAGTAACCAAAACATGAAGATCCAAAAGGAAACAAGCCTTATAAGACTTCAAAAATTATTAATGGGACAGAATTATTGAATGTGTTTTTCCATCTCCTCCTAAGTAAGAACAAAAAAATACTAAACCGATTTCTAGTATTTTTCACCAACAAACCACCAGCTGTATCACTTCCTACAGGGCAGAATGAAGTGTAGTGCAGTGGACCCAAATGGGACCTGTCAAAGAACATGACTTTGAAGAGAACAGACCCAAAGGGTATCAATATTTAAATACAGTAGGCCAGCCTGACTGAGAAAACCCAAGCATTTAAGCGGATTTATTATTTATGCCTCTGTCATACTTGGAGCATCCCTTCAGACAAAGGGGACAAAATCCTGGCAAGGATTGTTTTGTGTAAGTGTAAGACAATGAACTGGACAGGTTTCTAGTGCATCCCTGAAGTGTGGCCCATCCAGCAGACAGGTTGGTTCTATGGGGTGTGGATGAAAAGAACAGGGGTTGCAGGAAACATTTGTGAGCAGCCTGCTGACACAATCATTAGAGCTACTTGCATCCATCCCATTCTCCAATACATTCAAAGTGTGTTCTCAGAAGAAAATTTGGCTGTGTACCAGTGGATAGCTGTATTTTTAAGGGGAAACCTCTGTTAAATTAAAATTTTCCGTGCTCTAGCATGAGCTCTACCATCTGTTGTCTAGCTCATTTATGACCAGCTAAGCTTGCAAAAAACCCAACAAAGAACTGAAATGATGCAAAAGGCATCATTTTCCCAGTCCCCTGGGGAAACTGTTTTGTATTTCGCACAGGGAGCAAGGATTTTTGTGCTTGAGTGGTAGCTACAACACTAAGAGGGAGATAAATGAATGTTAGAGCTGAACAAAACCAGAGACATAAAGAAAGTAATCTGCTTCCTAAGGATATGTAATTGAGAACTGTAATGGCAGGCCTGCATGCTAAAAAACGCCTTCTAGATACTCATTTGAGGTGCTTCAAATAATTGAGACTTTGTATAAATAGCCTTCCCCTATAATCCAGTGATGATCAATAGTAACAGCCTATTGATGCAGTGGTTTCTTCTGCATTTGAAATGGTTTGTCCTCATGTGCTGCGTATGGCAAATTTCAGTTCATTTTGTGTTCACTGATTTTATTTGAGAGAGACACACACAGGCCTGATTTCATCTGATGGAAACCCTGGGTGCCAGCTGCTTCTTCCCCTGCAGGACAGAGGAGACTGAGGTCTCATCAGATAACACCTGGTATGGGATTGACAAAGCCTCCAGGATGCTTCTGGCCATGCTGCCATTTCCAGCAGCACCAGATTGCTGTCTTCTCCCCACATCTCTACAGGGCAGTGTGAAGAGGGAACACATCTTTCAGTCTCTGCTCCTCACACCGGCTCCAGCCCTTGCCTCTCATCCTCCCTTTCTTACAGGTGGGAAATTTGAAGGCCCATTCCAGGCATGAGATAAAGTTTATTGACATATAGCCACAAAGTGGGGAACTTGGTGAAAGGTTTTTTTATAATTTTAGAAACCAGATAAGGAAATAGCTCTATTAGAAAAAAAACCCAACAGCTTCCAAGCTTTTGAGGGAAAATAGAAAAGGTGGAAGAGGAGGAGGGATTATACTCTATGTAAAAGAGTGATTTGAGACATGGGCAAGAGGACAGATCAGCTGGGTGTCTTTGGGTCAAAATCAGAGGAGTCACCATCAAGGAAGTGCTTGTGGTAGGCGTCTGCTATGGAAGACCTGATGTGGAAACAGATAAAATCTTCTTCAGACAACTGAAGACTGGCAGTGGCAGCCTTGGCTGCACTGCTAAGATTATCCTAGGGAATGTGAAGAAGGTGAGTGGCAGAGTAAAGCCTCAGACCTTCATAGGAACAGACTTTGTCTCACTCAGGGAGCTGTCAGGAAGTATCCCTGAAGTCTGCCTTGAAAGCCAAAGGTGTTCAGGAGCACTGGGAGACTTTCAGACAGCAGTCTCCATGCCCAAGAACAGTCTATCCAACTGAGCAGGCACAGCAAGAAACCAGCCTGGTTAAACAGTGAGATACCGAAAGAGCTCAGATGCAAAAGACAAAAAGGGAACATGAGAGTGATGGAAAAAGGAACAGGCTTCCAAAGAAGAATATAGAAATATCACTCAGGCACGCAGAGATGCAGAGGGAAAGGTTAAAGTGAAGCCCTAGACTGAGCTGGCAAAAGATGTCAAGAATAGCAAGAAAGTACTAACATCCTGTATTGTGTGTCAGGGCAGGACAAGAAAAAGGTAGGTCCACTGTTAGAGTGGGGTTGGCCAGTTAATTACAAATGACAGAGGAAGACCTGAAGATTTTCTTTTATGCCTTCTTTGCCTTGATCTTCATGAGAAAGGTTATGCTTCCAAGTCTCTATGGAACCAATGAGGAAGCAAATAACAAACTGCTGACATTTGGAAAAAGCTGAGTTAGCTGAGGAATGTGTTGGCTTCTCCCAGTTGCTGCCTTCTTCTTCAAGCCCAGAAATAGCTTCTAAGAGAGCCCACTCCGTAATTTTTCAAGGTACTCAAGTGAGGTTGACTTATCTGTAATTTCCCAAATCTCTTTTCCTCTTTTTGTAGATGGATGTAATATTTGCCCTTTTCCAGTCAACTGGGACTTCCCCCAAGCTCCTCGAGCTGTCAAAGATGTGGCAGTGTGCCTCTGCAATGATGCTGGCAAGCCCTACCAGCAGCCTTGACTGTGTTCTGCCAAGTCCCATTGATTTGTGTATGTCCCACTTGTACAGGTGGTCTCAAACATCCCTGAGCTCCTTTGCTCTCCTTGGCAACCTTTCCAACAGTTTTCTGTGAAGCTGAAATAGAAGTAATTGAATGGATGACCATCTGCATATATTGTATAGAACTGTGAGACCAGCAATAAAACATGACAGAACAGACCTGTCAACTTTGATGCAAGTAAAAACTGGTGCAACACCCAGGGATCAACCAAGTGGTGAGGCAGGCTAAGAAATTAACCAGAAGAGCTGTGGTAATCCTCAGCCAAAACAAAGAAACCATAAACCAACTAGCCAGGAGAAAAAGAAGAAATAAAAAAGCAGTGTTAAAACCCATCCAACTGGACACTCTGGCATCTTCACCTACCGCAACAGGGTTCCTTAATGTTATGCGGTCATTGCCTTGTTCAAAAGCCAGAGAGACTTGTAATAAAGCATGTTTCCACAAAGTTCAGGCTTATGAATGCTCACATTTTACAACACAACAGATGTTTAATGTGACAAGTCAGCTGGAGGGCCTGAAGGCGAGACTGGAGCAACACTTGCTGCAGAGACAACACAATCATTTTGGAGGCCACAACCAACTTGGATGCCTGGCAGAAGGAAAAACCAAGCAACCACACTATCAAAGTGGGAGCAGTGGGAAACAGGGGCATATGCTGGGGTCTGCCACGGTGCTGCAGAAGTGAATTCTCCAGTCATGGTAGATTATTTTTACAGGGGCATTGCTGCCTAATGTGTATGTAGGTATCTGATAAAATGAGAGTGCTATTAAATACCTGATAAGCACAAAGCTATCTTTCAGCAGGGTTCTGTTTTATGATAGACACAGGGGTGTAATTGCTCAGATACTATCAACATGATAAAGAGGAGGAATCCTGAATGGACAAGTAGAAATGCCATTTTAGTGGTGCTACTCCCAGGTATGCTGTAAGCCTTGCAGAGTAACTTCCCGTGTCTGTGTGAACATGTAGCAAAGTACATAGATTAGCAGCCATTACTGTCTACATTGACCTTCAGTGCCATATTGCGTTCTGTGGGAATAAGAAGGGCTACTGCTCCAGTGTCCTTGTTTTCCCATGGCTGTATGCAGAATAACTCCTGTCCTGCCAAGTATGAAAGTGGCTGACTTTCTAGAACACCTAGTATATTCACCAAGGATAATTCATGAGACTCCTCAAACTAAAAGATTTGTAAAAATGCATGCTGTGCAGGAGGAAACTTCAGGAATATGTTGGAATCAGTGCCTAGTTCTCAGCAGTAAAGCATTACCACATCAGGTCTATGAGAGCTCCTATCAGGCTCAGTGCAGGTGCAGAATATGCATTGCAGAACACACTGTGGAAGGTAAGCACTTCTTGTTAAAACAATTCAACATACAAAAAAGGTTACAAAAGAAAAGCCTAACTAGGAATGTAATTATACTCACATTTTGCTCTTTTTTTTTTCTTTAAACAGACACAGGCATAATGTATTTTATTTTCCCTATTTATTAAAATAAAACCTTCACCTTTTCTCAAATAGATATTTCAGATTTTTATTATCAGTAATTATGTGTATTACAATAGCAGCCAGAAGCCTCCAAATTAGTGCCCAATGCACAGGTCCCTGTTGAACAAACAGATGTTAAAAACCACTCCCAGCTCCAAACTGATGACAAATGAAATCATGAGGATAAAGAAGTCCCTTTGGGATCCTTGTCTAAGGAGTCAGGCAGAGACCCAGGGAACATGCAGCATGATAACGGCTGTGATATTGTTTTTTCACTTTGGAATAGAATCTGGAGGAAGAAAAAGAACTGAGTCTGTTGGTGCATCATATTTCCCATGTGGGACTCATTTCTTCATGCTTGCTGATAATCCTAGTTTCAATCCTTGCTCAGTAGGAACCTGACATTCAACAAGTGAAAAATGTGTTCTCACTGAGGACACATAATAAATTGCCATTATGCCCCTTCAAACCAGGATTTTGATTCTGCTCTCTGGTGGCAGTTACAAACCAAGGAAAGAAAGAAGGTTCAGAAGGAGAAAAAGACAGCCAAGGGTAATTTACCCACAGATGAGTGGGTAAATCAGAATTCAGTCTTGCCTGCCCTGTAAATGGGGTTGGTTGGATGTTTTCCAGCAGGACTGATATCCTGGAGAATGCTTTCCAGAAAAAAAGCAACTGAAAAAATTAAGATGAAGTGGGAAAATATCTATACCACCTTGCCTGAAGGTGATGGTGATTCTGCTTCCTTGTCCCTGTTGTACCAGTGCCAAGGGGTTACAGAACTACTCCAGAAGAGACTAGAAAGAGGTTGTAATAGATCCACCAGGAAAGACAAAAGAATCCCATAGACAAGAGAGCCTCAGTTACACACCTTCAGAGAGGCAGATGTAGCTTGGGCCATCACTGAATGGGACATTCTACATGCCTGTCTGAGTCTAGGCTAGAGTGATCTGGTTTTTTGAAGGCCACGTAGAGGTGGAAGTGAGACTGGTTGTTCATCTGCCCTTTCTGCCAGTCACCCAAGGGAGAGTCTTGCACATTTGTACTGAACTTTACATCCCAGATATATAAACAATGCACAGTATTTCTCCTGAGAGGTGAGGGTGGCTAAGCTCATCCTTTTGTTCTATGCATGAGAAGCTCTTTGTGACACAGTGATCACCTTGTCAGCTTTATAGGTACTCTTTTCCCACAGAGCAGTAATACTGCAAACAGCAGTGAACCCTTCAGCTTTAAAACCTTCCTGGGAAGAAGCCCTCCCACCCAGAGACCTTTTCCAACAGGGAAGCCAAAGCTACACTAGGTAAGAGATCCCTTTGCTGTCTGGCAGGTAACAGAGCACTTGCCCTCCTGAAGGCTCCAGCTGCAGATAAATTCCTGCAGCACTTACACCTGCCAGGAGTATGTCAGAAAATTATCCCTTGTCAGGAAATCATTAAAAATGTTATCTTTTTTTTTTGGGAGGTCCTTGAGTCTCTGCTCCCTTCATCCTTCTCTCAACAGTGGCTGTTGGAGAAGGCTGCAGGATATTTGACATGAACCAAAGCCAGCTCCAAGATTCCATTCTAAATGCAACTACTGTTATTCTTTAATGCCAAACCTTTGGTCCCATTGCTCATTAGCTGTCAGTGTGACAGAAGCTACACTCTTGACTTCAGCTCACACAGGCCAAGTTCTGGAAACAGCTTCATGCTACATAAGTAAATCTTTGCCTATTAATGAAAATAGCAAAGGGAATGACAAAATTGTTTGGGCAGATAAAAAGGATGAGTGTTTGACTCTGACCAAATTCTCCATCTTTGGGTAATCCCTGCCTCTCCTGTAACTCCTGGAAATACCCACAGCTGGTTGTCACAGACCCTTTCTCCTTTCTCTCTTTCTGCTAACAGCTCTTTGTCTTAAACTATAGTGATGTTATTCCTGCAGCAGTGTACCAGGCACGTATCACTTTCATCTCCAGAGGTCTGAACTCCTCTGGGGAGGTGCAGTAAGGCAGAGGTGAATCAGGGTCACTATAAAAATGCTCTTTGCTCGAGATTAATCTGATATGCTTTTAAGGCATATCAGCTGTATTTTGCATGTCATAATCCTCTTGTGGCAGCATTACACACACCTATTTATACCCACACGTCAGTAAGGGGCAGCCCAGGACCTTGGCTCTGGTGCTGATTTGGGACAGGAGTGTCTGCTTCCTTGGGGAAAGATGGGAAGGGATGATGCCACCTGCCACATCACCACAGGGAAGCAAAGGCTGCAGCAGCACCATGGCTTCCTTCCACCTCCAAGACCCAGCAAAATGGGTACAGCTTAGTTGCAAAAAAGGAAACCCGAGGCAGAGCTCAGGAGTCCCCATGAGTCCGGTCCGTGGCCACACCGTCCCCTCTCCGGCAGCATCCTGCCCACCTGGCCAGCAGTGCTCTCCTCCTCACAGAGTCCCCAGGTCAATGGATATCAGGTCCCTTTTGCCACTTGCCAGGGAGAGGTGGCAGGGAATGGAGGCAGGCAGGGAGCCCAAATCCCTGCAGGGGAGAGGAGAAAGCCCTGCTGCTGCTTCTGCAACAGAGGCAGTGCACCTGGCTTCGTGCGTGTGCCCGTCCTCATTGGCCTCCACTCAGAGCACCACCACCACCGACATGTGCGCCATGAGGGTCCTTCCAGCTGTAAAATTTCCCGGGAGACACCAGAGGCAGCAAGTCTCCCAGTCTGTTGTGACACCCAGGATTTTGGCAGCACGGCAGCAGCCCCACACCCTGACAGGGGCTGTGTGCCGGTGCCCTAGCCCGCAGCAAGGACACTGTGTCCCCTCAGTTCAACACCTTCTCCGAGGAGTGTCCCAGCTTCCCTTCCTCCTGCACAGGCTGGGAGGCTTGTCCCCCGCAGGATGGGCCCCACTCCTGGGCCAGGGCTCCACCAGGCCACCGTGGCCCCCCGCTCCCTGGGGCCGGGCGGGCGCCCTGCAGCTCCGCACACTTCTCCTTGTAGTGCTGCGCGTTGCCGGCGAAAGTCTCGCAGCGGCTGAGGTTCTCCTCCTGCACGGGGCTGCCCACGTTCTCCTCGCTCAGCCCCGAGGAGGCCGTTGTCCCCTCCTGAGAGTTTTGGCTAAGGTAGACAACAATGATGTCGCCCTTGAAATTCATTACTTGTCCACTTGAAATAAAGGTGGAGTTACTGTTTCCAGTCACATTTCCTAAGGAAGGACGGGGGAGAAAAGAAGACACACATGATTAGTATTTTCCCCTCACAAGGTGGACGCTTAGTGCAGTGAACTTAATCTGCTGTGATGGCTTTGTTCTTGTTCCATTATTTTTTCCCCCGTGACATGAGGATGCTCTTATAATCAATGCCTTCCACTGAACCTTTTCATTATTTCCATTTTTGCCTTCTCAGGACAAAGTCTGTCATACGCAAGGAGCCTGTCTGGAAGGCTTGGAAACATTTTCCCTCTGAGCTGTGATCTGGGAAGCCAGAGAGAGAGTGACGATTTCATGTTCCCTCTGCTGCCTGATCCACATAGCTGTGTCCAATCTGCCTCTGCCTGCAGTTTGTGAAGAAATGCTAATTATTTCTGATGATGAGATTTATTTTTCCTAGAGTCCCAGAAATCACACTGTTTACCAAAGAGGCAATAAACCCCCAGTCAATTCTACTATTTGGGTTAGATAGGAGGCTTACTGAATAAACACTGAAAGACTTAACATCAGATCACACAGTCACACAGTGTCCAAAAAACACAAAGCTTATACAATTACGTTATATAGTCCAGATCCTCCATGTAGGTACACTCTGGAACTCACCTAGCCTCTGCATGGATTTAGCTGGATATAGACTGATGCCACTGAAGAGAGAGAGTCTACATTATGGCAACTTAACAGAGTTATGGTTTCAGTCTGTCTGCCTGAGGTTAGAGATTTTTCAGTACAAATGCAATCTTTCTGCTATTCAAGGACTGGGCTGCTGACCTAAGTGACAGCAGGACCAGGCTCTGGGAATTAATAAACTTTCCTCAGAGCAGAAAGAAAATAACTGAGAACAAACTTCCAACATCTAACAATCTTGCTAAAGTTTGAAAATGAAACAAATGAAGAAACAAACAAAATTTTCCTAGCCTGTCAACAGCCTTAGTAAGACATGTTTTTGCTGCTGTGCTTCATCATTACTTGCAGACTGTCCAACTCCTTTTAGCTATTTTGTGCTTTCTTCATCACATTCCTCAACACCTGAGACGTTCCCATTTTCCTTGCAGATAAACATGGCCCAGCCCAGAGAAATGCTGTTTTTCCAGTGGCCATGGGTGCTGTTTGCACACCAGCACTGGGCACTGGTCTCCAGCTGTGTGGAGTCAGGATCTGTGCCTGCTCACAGCTGAGTCTGAGCAGCACTTGAGTGTGTCTCTAATAGGGCCCCCTTAAGCAATCTTATTTATTTCACCTAAACCACTGCATTGCTAATTCTTTGCTTTCTTCCCAAGTGCTGTTGATTAACATGAGATGTCCATAAGGGTTTTCTCTGCAGGAGTTTTTCCCTGCTGGTTCTTTCCCCTGTGTTTGATTCAGTGTGGCTGTTTGCCATGAACAAAAGTCTTGGGCATAACTGCAGTAGAAAAATAACTGTTTGTCTTTAAACAGATTGCCTGTCACTTGCAAAAGGTACCATGAATAAAGTTACCAGTGCTCAGCACGAGATCAAAAATTTAGAAATATATGTGACAGTGGGGAGGGAAAAAAAAGGCAGATTAACACATTTGTAATGCTTAGCTAAACGTGGCTGGCAAACCTTCTGTGCTTTCTGAAGACACCATGCTAAAGCAAAAGGATATTTAAGGCCTGAAAACACAGAAAATGGACGCAAGAGCTTCCTACACTGTGCAAGAAGAGTGCTTCCAACCTGAAAAGCATAAGAGACACATTCAGAGTGAAGGCATTGTTCTATGCAGTGTTTCAGCCTTTTGATCTCTTCAGACTATCTGATATTAATAACAAAGACAGATTAATTTTTGTGGTAATTGTTCACCAAGAGCTGGAAAAACGCAGGCAAATAATTTTCACTGAGACATTTAATGGCCTCTAGGTGGTGAGAACTGTTTGTCACTGCCAAACCAAGCTGGTTTGGGATCTGGAAGTGAAAGGCTTTGCAAAACCAGTCCCAGTTATGAGTCAGCTAAGTTTTCTTGCAGTCATGTGTTATGCTGTAGCCCTGCACAGGATTTGAGGTGGGCCGGAACTGATCCTTCATGTTCTGACTGCCTCCAGGCTTGTGGGGTTTGAAGAACTGCTTGAAGGCTTACCTCCATCTCTAGTGGTGAGCCCTGGAAGGGGCACCTGTCCAGAGGTTCACTTTGGTCCTCTAGGATTGTTTCACAGGAGGGACAGAGTTTACCAGTTCTGTTGTCATTTTGAGTGTTAGTGAACCAAGACCAAAACTTCATGGAATTTCCCACAGTCTTTTTCTTCCCATTTTTCACCTGCCCTTTTTTGTACCATTCTGTTTTAGCATAACTGTGTGCAAGGCCCGGTGGCTTCAGTTGCTTTGAAAAGATTTACAGAAAATTATTTTACATGCACATTTATTCCATCTGGGCATTTCACAAGGCCTAGCAAAATGACAGATGCTGATGCACCCACCTGTGCAGCCCTGGCGTGCCTGGGCTGCTTCAGTGAAGAACCTGTGGCTAAGCCCTGTCCCAGTCCTCATGCAACCAGGCACTGCCAGGGGGGCATGGCCATTCTGTGGGCACAAAAATCACTCTGCCAACAAGCCAGGTTACCCACAGATCACCTAACACACACTCTGTCAGTATCTTCCTGTAGTCATGCACAAAAACTGGCAAATTAGGAACATGGTATCTGTGCTCAGGTTTCACCAGATGGCACTATAGCATGTACATATCCAAAAGCACAGACACAATTAAAATCCCATATAAAGAATTGTGCTGCAGACCTAAGATGGCACTTGCTAGTACAGCGCTTATATCCAGGCTCTCCCATTTGCTCTATTGTTCCTTAATATTTTCTCTTTCTCTTTGTGTCATATTTAGAAAGAAAAGCAGTACCAAATTTAACTTGGCTTTCAGTGGTACCTCAAGAGTCCAACAATAACAAAAAAGATAATCTGTGTTCTCTTTACTCCTGCTGCACTTTGTATAGACCAGACAGTGAAACTGCATCAAGATTTCAGGAAACTGAAGCAGCAGAAAGTTTCTGCTCTTCAGAAGATGAATGCTACATGCTTTCAGATTCCCATATGGAATGCATGTTGAGAGAGGAAGGGCCTTCAAGTGTGTTGTTTTGGGGCTTTGGCAGCCTGACAAGAATGTCTCTGTAAGAAATTTTAAGGCATGACATGGTTTTAAAGAAGGGCAACAGCTTACAACTGCTGTGGGTATTACAGTAATACTTAGATGTCCCACTCAACACTAAGGTCTCATTATGCTTGGCAGTGCACTGATATAAATAAAAACAGACCATCCAACTTTATGAGATTATAATCTAAAATGACTAATAACATATGACAGGCAGATTGCAGACTTTTATACTGAAAAAATGTCTGGGGAAGGAAGGTTTCATCCAGAGAAGGCATGTAACTTCCCTTCTGCTGGTTTTGCTTCAGTGCTTTTTTTTTCTCTGTTTTCATTTGACAATTTTGCTATATTTACTCAATTAATAAATTGGTATACAATTAGTAAACTAATCAGTGTTTCAGAACTGTTCAGGGAACAAAGCATATGTGTATGGAGAAACAGTGTCTGTACGAAACCATTTTATGTGAAGGTTTATATGCTAGCAAATAAAAACAAAGAGAAAGAGCTATAAGCAGAAAATTGTAGATAATCTCTTAGACCCAGTCACAGCCACCAACTTACAGCTCCAGCTGGAGCTTCACTGACCACTGTATAAATGTAACTGGACTTATATCTAATGGCAAAAATATGTGTGCACACTGGTGAATGAAAAGTATCTGCCTGAGCATTATACATCTTTCCTTAGCTCAACCTCTAGGTCCCGACATTGTGTTCTGCTAACAGAACGGCCTGGCCTCTGCAGTGACAGCCAGAAGGTGGGTTCTGCATTGCTGGTTAGATCAGGGTGGGTGGGACAATGGTCCCCTGCTGGGCTCATTTCTTGCAGAATTCAATACAAACCAAATGGCCTTACAGTTTCAGATTTTTTTTCAGACTAGCTTCAGGACAATTAAGTGGAAAAGCATAATTTTCTTCTCAGATCAGATCCTCTGAATATTACTGAGCTAGCAAAGAGAACAATTCTGTACAACTGTGTATGGGTGAAGTGTAATGGGCTTACCAGAGGCTGGAGGGAGGTCTGAAGTGCTGCTGTTTGTCCCTGAAGTGCTTCTGTGTGTCCCTGAAGTGCTTCTGTTTGTGTTCTGGTACTTCACATTGGTACTATCTGAAGGTGCATCTTCCATACCAAGATCGTTTGCTAGAGTGCTCTGACCAGCAGAGATAAAATTCAAACCACAGGTGCACTGGGCACAGGAACCAGTTTCTGGGGAGGTGGAGGTGCTGTCAGCTGCAGCACAACAGGGTTTGTAACACTTTTGAGGAGATTCTCTGTACAAAATGCCACACCTCACACAAATCTTCTCTGAGTCACAGTTTGTTGCAAAATTATCTGTGTCTTTGTTGCCTGTTTCCCTCAGGCAACTATGGGCATGTTGGCAAGATTTCTGTAGAAGCTGGTCTGTGACAATGTGCGCCCCATCTGTGTTGGAGGGAGGGTGAAAGCCTTGAGAGACTGATACATCCTCTGTGCTCCCAATACCTGAAAAGTACTGGTTCAAGCTGTCATTCTCCCCTGCCTCCATTGGTTCTGAAAGTGATGACACGGTTTTACTGGCAGTCTGACTTAGTAAAGATAAATAATCAGTGTTATTGAGATCCTTATCCATGTACTCGTCTTCCATGGGAACTGGTGGGAATTGGTAATCATCAGTCTCGGTTACCACAGAAAACTCTCCTGCCTCACAAGGCTCTGTGCTGGGGCTCTCATTCCTGCAAGGAGTGTGATCCGAGGTGCAGCACGATTTTCCAGGAACAGGAGAGCCCGACGGGACCAGGAGACACGTGCCTTCATTGGTCTGGGGGACAGGAGCATTTGTGATGTTCACAGTAACAAGTGCATCTCTGGGGGGTTCCTGAAAGAAATTAAAAGTAAAAACGTCTTTAACAAATAGATCTACATGAAGTTATTTTTCAGACAAAGAAGGAAAAGGCAGATTACGATCCTTCCTCTGTGTGGAGCTGCTCAGGTTGAGCAGTGCTGCTACATTTGAGTCTTGATGTGCAATTCTACTCTGCTGTGAAACTGTGACTGGTGATGCTGGGCTCAGCAGGTGTTGAGAATGGAATCTGGTGGCCTGGGGAGTAATAACATTCAATCTTGTGAGACAACTATTCCTAGCTTTTTCTTTGAGGCCACTCAAGAAGAGTTAATAAACCTAGAAGAGTTGTTGGATTCTGCTGTTCCTTATGGACCATTAGTAAGACCCACAAAACTGCTTATTAGGTTTTGGAGACACTCCCCATGTGTCTGAAGGGCTATTGATCTGTGAAGGCCTTACTGGGGGCTGAGTTTTTAATATCAGCAATGACTGAACAAAGAATCTGGATTGATTCAGAAGTTCTGAGACAAGCTAAAAGAAAACACAAGCAAGGTTGTATTAACCTGAAAGGTTAGGACAAAAAAAAATGCAAAAGCCCATGACATCCTGTTGTTACAGTACTTGACAAAGTAAAGCTACATTTTTGGTAGCAGCTCCAAAAAAAGGGTTGGGAAATACTTCAGGGGTTTTCTTCAGTTTGTACAAGTTGTGCTTTAAAGATGGGTGTTTGGGAACTGATACCTTTAATTTCTAGCATCTGTTCAGATCTTCAAGGATAGAAAAGAGAGTGTAAGTGCTGCCAGCCACTAATTGCTGTTGATTCACTCCTCTGTCCCAGAGGACCTAAGCAGCTGCCAAGACAGGAGGTTGCATGAAGACTTATGAGACAAAAGAGGAACTGCCTTCTCAGAAAGGTGGGTTTTTTTGGTAGGTTTGTTTTTTCTTTTAAGCAATGAAATTGGAGTCTTTCAACAGCTAAGCACATCACAGCTCCTAGAAAGGATGGTGGGAAATCTGGGACACCTCAGTCCACATCCACAGTGTTAAGCAGGCTGTGCACTTGAACCAGTGCTACCATCTGTTTCAAGCATGGGGCCGGTGTTCTTCCAGAGCAAAAGCACTTATTTATTTAATATCGGAATGCACAAGCAGGGTTTCTTCCTCCCTAGAATTAAGGAGTCAAACAATTTCTTTAGTTGACAGCTCTGTGTTTAATCCCTTGCATGCCTGGCATTTTTGGCACGACTCAAATCCAAGTTTCTTCCCTGTGAGTACTCTGGTATGTAACAAGGGGCAAACTCAGCTGAAGATTTTCCTGCATTTAGGATTTAGAAAGGCTCTCTCCTAGGCAGTCTCAGGTGTTCAGTGACCACTGGATTCATGATTAACTTTCTCATCATAAACATTAAGTAATCAAGAGACCTTTATTAAAACTGGCTGAAACCAGAAAGCAGAATAGCTGAAGTTCAGAAGCTATTTGTAAATGGTGATTTCACATGCCTCGCATTTACAGAAAACCACACTGAAAAAGCCAAAGTTGTGAGCAATTTTTGAGGAACTCAAAATTTATTTTCATTACTTTGGAGTCTTCTTCAGAAGGGGTGTCAGGAATGCCATGAGGAAAACCCAAAACAAAGAGAAATGCTACCATCTTTGATTTTACCTTTGTCCCTTTTATTTGGCTGCACACTTCATTAGCCCAGTTCTGTAGATCTGCTGTAGGGAAAACAAAAGAGTAGCTGTAACGTATAGCAGGCACTTAAGTTAACCACAGACCTAAACACCCACAATCATTCACAACCCGCAATATCATATTAAATAAAACCAGCAAGCCTGTTTTTACTGCCTGCTCAAGTGTCCCAGCATTGGTCTAGCTGAGGATTCATTGTAACTGGAACAGGGATATATTTCTGTGGAACAAATGTTTCCAAACTCCCAAAATAGACCATGGTTAAACTGTGTTCCACATCAAATGGGGTTTCTTTCCTGGTCATATGTCACATCAAGCTATGACTGGCCCAACAACGACCTGCTCACAACAGAAACGGTCTATTTCAAGAGAAGTCACATGGATGGCCCAAAGGCCCTTCCCAGACAAGAGTGAGAAGCCTGGAGAGAAGAGGGTAAGCCACTGAAACCACAGGATGGCAGGCTCAAGTATAGCATACTCTACTTAATCAGGGTAAGCTTAATGTGGAAATTAATTCCAATTTCTTTGGAGTATCTCCCAAGGAAAAGCTTTAAGTCCAACATGCTTTAGGGCAACAACTGACACAATGAGCAATTCTAAGAATTGTGTTTGTAAATTTGGGAGACTTTGCAGGGCTCAAGTCCTATGTACTTTTGAAGTTTACGATGGTTTTGCATGGCTGAAGTTAGATGAGCTATGCAGCCACTGCCAGTTCCCAGCAATGACACTGTTGCTCTGATGTTGATTTACCATCAGTACCCACAACAAGCAGGAAGGGCTTCTTCCTGAGACTGCAATTCTCCCAGGCCGGGTGAGCAGGATTCCCCATGCAAAGGCAATGAGGGACTGTCACTGCAGAGCAGCAGGGCAATAAAAAAGTCAAAGAAATTGCATTTCCCCTGTAACCTGCTCTGCAGCGCAAGTGTTTGGTTTGCGAGCAGAGTCACCATTTCCTCCTGCCCATCCCAGAAATTCCAGATTTAGCACAACACATGTTTAGTGTGGCAGAGGCAGCCTATTTCTAAAACACGGGCTGAAATATACTTTACAAGAAGTGAGTTCTGTCTTCCTTTCCACTGCTCCCAAAACTTTTCATAAATTGCTAGCACTTGGAAAAGGAAATGGTGGAAAAAGCTTTCCATGTTTAGGGGAAAAAATTAAGAACCAACAGAACAACACCTCTGTAGGTCCTTCACTAAAGAGACCCAGGATTTAACATAGAGTGGAGGAATATGAAGGTATTTCTATTCTATAAATAATAAACTCAGTATCCCACTCTTATCCAGTATGACTTTGGCTAGAATTTTTCTATTTTTCTACTTTAACTAGTCATACTATTGCCTTCTAGTACTTCTTCAATACCTCATCAGAATTTCAGTCTTCAGCTAAAAACATTGTTTCCATAATATTCTCAAATACACATCAGGCTTGTGTCTTGAAATCCATATTTTAACCTGTCCAGATGCAGGTTTTTGGGTGGGAGGGAAAGTAAGATGAAGAAGACAGGACTTCTGTCTGTCCCTGCTTCCCTTCAGCCAAGGGGTCAGCCGGGCTGCTATGAAAACCCCCAGCACCAGCCCTCCTCCTTCCAGCCACAGTCGTATCTGCCCTGAGGATGGTCACTCCATGAGTTAAGTGTAATACACTGTAAATTACTGCCTGTCTAGAGGAAGAGACTTCTTAGCCTGGCTTTGTGCTAGATAACACGTATGCAGATGGACAGATATAGGGAAGGCACAGAACTTCCAGTGTAATTCCTGAGCTTCTTAATCTGTTGGTTACCCATGAAATCAGAGTGCACAGAGAGCCACAGTTGTCACACCCACGAATACCATTAGCTACGATGTACCTGTCAGCTTTTTCCCCTTCTTCTTGTAGTATACAATGAAGACGACAATGCCAATTAGTGTCACGAAAAACAAGATGACAATCAACACGTACAGGATTCTGTTTGTTCCTGCAGGGTGTAAAAGAGATCGTGCCATCAACACACAGCCTGCATTCAGCAGGAGGACAATCCTTGCTCATTTTACCCGCTCTTCCACAGGGGAGAGTTGTTCATCCTTCCTATTTGATCTTTAGTTTCTATAATAAGAACAGTAACTCTAGCTCTCATGCAGTTCTGTGACATGCAGCCACACGGATAGTACCTGGTACCAAGACATTTCCATAAAAACCAGAATCTTGGTGTTACAGTGCAATGTTGTCTGGTCAGGATTCTCTCAATGTTCCCTTGCAAGCTGCCAGCAGGCCACTGAGCTGAGCTTGATCTCACTCAGAGGACAGAGGATACACACTTCATGGAGACTATAGATACAGGTGGAAAAATCTGTCCTTTATCTCAGGTTATGATGGATCGCTGCATGTCAGGCAAGCAACCTCCTTGGTACCATATCCACACTGAAGGAAATGGACAGTGGGCAAGAAGGGATACCTGAGAGCAATCAGGCTGAGACTGTATCCATTGCTATAAAATAAGGAAGGAGAGGAGCTGCTTGTCTTTATACATGTAATGTGTGTGTTGAAAGCACATAAAAACGAACAAGCTGTAAATGTGATGGAGTCATGGGTATAACATGGCTATAGCAGCAATGCTGCCATGCAGTTTTAGTGGGAGGTAGCCAACTCAGCTTAATAGTGGACATAGGCCTTAGAGTGAGTCAATGAGAATGGATTTAAGCCACCCCAAATCTCTAATAATCACATCCTTCCTCCTCCCTGCTACTTCCCAATCATCAGCCCCTATGAGGACACAAACCATCTTCTGATGGCTCACGCATCTTCCGTTCTTTACAAACTGCATCAGACTTGTCAGTCCCAGGCACACTTTCTTCCATTCCTAGAGCTGTACAGCTAAAAAACAAAGACAAAGAGGCTTGGTTTTCTTAAGGAAGCTCATTGTGCCTCCTACACTTAAGCAGAGCAGTACTTTCTGTTGTAAAATATGACATTACTCCACCCCTAAGAACCTGAGATACTTTATTTTTGGCTCAGCAGTTCTGCTGTCACTGCTCTCTCTTATTCTCCTCTAAGAAGAATTCAAGCTTCAGCCTGACAATGCCTTCATCACTGCACAGCCAATGCTGATGCTCCAAGTGCTCTACAGGCAGTCTGGAACACCCCACTGAGAAATACTTTTGCCCAAGCTTCTCCCTGCCTTCTGGCTGGTGTGGTCTATTTGCAATACCCAAGGACTTACTTGGTCCAGGATTTACACTCGTCGGTGGATGAAGAGACCTTTGAGAAGTAGCCTCTGGGACATGGTATGCACATTGTGTCCCTGTCTTGTTGCACTGTGTGTAGGAAGGAAAAATGTCATAGATGAGTTTCTGTGGATTCCTTCCAAGCGAGAGGAAGGTGACTATGCTCCCCATCCTCCTGCTCCACTCTCCTCCCACAATCCCCCTGAAAGCTTTCAAAAAGAGTGGAGTCTTAGGTTGTATAAGGGCAGTAATGACAGCCCCATGTAAGCCCCAGAAAGTCTCATGTGGGCACTTCTCTACATGATCAAAATGAGAAATGACCAGGAGCCATTTGTGTGATTTACTGAAAAATAACACACAGCTGTTACATCCTTCCCCTTCTATTTATTCCCTCATGATGATGCAGTGCCACAGACAGTTATGCTGACTGGTATTGTCACTTCTATGAAGCCACAGTAAACAAAATGCTGTATCAAAATTTGTTAAGCTGGAGAAAAAACAGCAACTGTCCTCCAAATTATGAAGCATTTCTTCCTCCACTACTCTATTACTTGCTGCTTTTTTGGGGCTCCTTATGCCTGGTGAAGCTGTTCCCATGGTTCACTCTGAACTTAACTGTTTTCCACACACAAAACACCTGCATCTGGTTTTAATTAGACTAAAATTAAATATCTGTAATAAACCTTTGCACTACTAGCCATCCAAAACAAAATACACAAGCCACCTGAAAAGTGTTAACCATTTTTAACTTGTCTGCAACATTAAAAAGTAGCAAAGCAAAGTCATTGCACAAAACCAGACTGCAAATCTGATCTCAGGAACAATCCCCAAAAGAGCGCTTCTCTGAATACAGGAGCAACGCATGACCTAGTGACTCACAGTCAGACACCTCAGCAAATATTAGAAATCTACTGGACACCTTGCAACTACTGCCATATCCACGTGATAGCTTGCAGAAGTCACTTGATCCAAGATACTATTTAAACTATGGAGCCTTCAAAATCTGAATAGTCCAAGGATTACATGCAGTAGCAATGACAACTCAGACATGCATCTTCTGTTGACAGTCATCTGAAAGTCCAAAGGACCCTCCCTAATGTTACAGCCCACACAATGCTGGCCACTTCCAGAAGGCCTGAGCTGGACATTTCACTTTGTACATCCCCTTTCTGTATATTACCAGGAGGCTTGACTCCCAGTCCAGGAGCACACATGGTATTTCGCTGGCAGCAGTCGCAGTCCTCGTTCCAGTGGTAGCCCATCGTACAAGCACACTGCCGCTGGAATGTGCTGTTCCCTGGGTTCACTTCTCTCAAGGCCTTCCCTAAAAGAGAAAGCAGATGAGAGTAAAAATCTCTCTGATAACAAGCCTCAAGTTTCTGAGCCTCCCATTCTATCTACTTGCTTTCCTTGAATGGCAGATGCAAAACCATTCATGTTAGAGGAAATGGTGTCTTTCAGGAAGCATGAGAGACCCTTGATCAGCACGGGGCTCCTCAGCCACTGCACTCCTTAACAATACATTTCCTTGTGGCTTTTGTAGAAAATAAACACAGCATTTGCAAGGGTGAGACAAACACACTAAGGGAAGTGAATGCAGTGTGCTGGGCAAAAGGACAGCTCACAGGGGTGAATGGCCACAGTGAAGATAATCATTATCAGCAGCACAGAGACTGCAGTCATGGTGCTCTGCACAGCACAGGATCTTTTCTGTCTGGGGACCTCCCTCTCTGCCAGGCTCTTCTGCAAGGTCAGCCTTCAGTGTTGGGCACCTGAACAAAGCAAGTTCCCTAGATCCACTTTCCCATCTTCATGTTTCACTAATTTGGATTAAAAAGTTCTGCAGTATGAACAGCTCACCTTGATCACATATTTTATGTAGTAAGCATTTATCTTCCTCATTCCAGACATCCATATACTCGTTCGGGCCACACGGCTGGCACACACTATCAGAAGTAGCAGTGCATCTAGCAGACAAATACTTCCCTGTGATTGAGAAAAGGACATGTAGGTCATCTGGAAGCTGCAGAGCAGCTGTCTAAGAAGGTTAGAGAAAAATAAGAGGTTGGTTGCTAACACTGCTGTGGACAATAATTTCTTCCTGCACCTTTTTAGTTTGTCAATCTGGTCCCCATTTAGGTGTGGCACTGAAACATCTGTGGACAGCCTGGAAGCACAAGAATAGAGCTGCTTTCTGTCTCCCACAGTGGTTAAGTGCTATCCCAACAATACAGTTGCTGTGGCCTTTGCTGAGGCCAGCAGGACCACTCCTGCCCTAGGAAGGCACTTGAGATCAGGCACCTGCAGGGCACGTGCCAATCCATCAGCAGGCAGGAGAGCTGGCTGCCTCACCAGCCACCCGCAGCTTAGAGCAGCTGCTAAGGAGCCTCTCAGCCTCACAGCCCAGGCAGTGCTCACATACCTGGCTCACACTTCCTGCAGCACCGTCCAGAGTACTCATAGTGTTGTTCGCTCTCACACGGTGGAGTGATTTGTAGTGACAGCTGGAGAAGGGAAGGAAAGAGAGGACATGAGAACTGATACACTTGGAGAGCTCCAGACCCACCCAGTCCCAGTGCTGGCAGAGAGAAGGAAGATGTTCCATCTGTACAGCACTGTGGATAGCCAAGCAATAAAACTTACCCAACATTTGTAACTTGAAAGGTGCTTTGTGGACGTGCTAAGGGGATGCACTTGATGATGTACACACAGGGATTTTTAATAGAGCCAGGTGACAATTAAATAACCCATTTTGCAATTTGTCATGAACTTTTGGCCTGCTACATAGCCTTTTCTTACAGTCCTCTTTTATTTAAAATCTACGACTTTAAAACAATTGTAAAGACAAAAAAAGGCATAGAGATACCTCTGTAGTCTCACAGAAATTACCTCAGATCAAGACCTGGGAAACTGACAGTTTTAATTAAGCAAACAAGCAAAGTGAATGATTTATATTCCTGAAAAAGAAGTTCCCAGCTTCCCACTGGGATACAAAATGCTCCTGGCTAGTCCCATAAAATACTGGGCTTAAATTTTGCAGCTTTTTATGTCTCCCACTGTGTCCTGCAGAGGTGGTCTCACAGAACTGAGACAGCCATCCAGAAAGGTGATGCAATTAAGACAACAGCTTTTTGCGTCTCAAAAAAACCCAAACCTAAACCAACACAAATCTACACAAAACACCCCCTCTCCCCTGCACCCACCTGAAATGGGTACATGGCAGGGCATCTGCAAAGTGGGCAGCAGAGTTGCCTCTGGCCCTCACAGGCCTTTGCATTCCCTCCCAGCTCTCAGCTGTCTGTATACACAGTGGTTGCACGCAGAGCTCAGGCTGGAGGGCACGGCTTATGCTGGGGATCCTGGCCAGCCAAGCATTGTGCCCAGCCCTTCTCCGACCCTGCTTTGGCAGCCCAGAGTCCTCAAGGCAAACTCAACACCTCACAGTTGTTGATCTTGAAATTAGATAGGTGATTCAAAATTGAGCCCATAGCAAGGAATTCTTCACTCTTGGATACAGCCCTGAAAACTGCATTTACTTGGACAAAGCTGCAATAAAGCTTCTTCTGCTAATTAAGGGGAGCTTTTGCCATCTAATAGCACATGACAACCCTATGCCTGCTGGTGCTGGTTTCCAATTATCATTCTCGCCTTGTTTCCACCAAGTCTTTACATCTTCTCTTTCTTCCTTTTCTAATTTAAGCAATAGCAACCTCTTTATAAAGAAATAGTTTTCCCTAAGCACCTTGCCCTCTTCTAATGCTGGGAAGGGTCTTGTATATTAAAAATGACCAAAAAACATTGAAATTGTTTTCAAACACCACATTTTGGCTTGGAGTTTGAGCCATGGGTTGGTGCATGACTTGTGTTTATCAGAACCGCACTAGCTGTGTCTGGAACAGAAAAGTAGCACAAGTCAGAGGTCTTGAGTTCTCATATTTTTACAGGGTATAAACAATATATACAGCCTTTTTTTAATCATCACAGCAATCCCGGGTCAAATTAAGAGTCTAGTCTTCTGTTGTCTCATTGTTTCCTTGTCTCTTTCTTTGAATTCATTAGCAGTACCTTTCCTGCGATTAGATAATGCCTTTTTGGAACAAACACTGCATTCCTTGTTTACACAGCACCTCCAAGGAGGGGCACAGGATAACAGCCAGCGCTGGTGAGAGAAGAGGCAATCTAGGAAAAGGAAAGTTGGGCCATCCTGGCAGCTGAACAATGACATAGCTGAGTAACCCCTATACTTGAAAGAGCTTGTTTTCTGTAATGCACTTCAGGCTAAAACACTGAGATGGCCAGCAAAGGGTAGAGGTGATCATGTGGAACCAAGCACAAAGAGCGTCTTGAGCAATTGATTCTCTACCCAGCCATCCACAAAGGTAACAAGGTCCCTCATGGTGAGACCAAAAGCAGGTCCAGCCGCTTGCTTTGTGTTACAGAATATCCTCTTCTTCCTCGTTTGCCCCTGTTTAATAGTTCCTCTTTAGACAAAAAGACTAAAAAAATTACTGAAGTGTCAAACAAGGGCAAAGTCATCCTTTTTGCGGAAGGATATGCAAATCTGCTAAGGAGCATTCAGCTAAAGGGTCTGGAGTAATTTCTGAGAATCACAAGTCAGCCTGAGGAGAAGCAGCAGGGCCCTGGAACCAAGGTGAAGGGAGCAGGCTAATTGCTCAGCCAGCTTTCTGACATAATTTTATACCACCAGGCTTTATGACACAATGAGGGCTGTTGTTATGGAATAGGTCACAGCTGCATTAACCTGTGCTCTGCGTCAATAAGCAGCCTCTTCTGTGTCTGTGTCCTTCCCCTTTTCACACAAACCAAAGCATTCATAAAGCTGCAATACTCCCTCTTTTGATTTGTGCCCAATGGTGCAAAGACAAGGTTCTCATGGGGCTAACCCCCAGGTGAAGGTGAGGGATTCTAGCCTAGTATGGACTGGTTGGACATGCCGAGCATGAAAGATGGTGCAAGAGTGCACAGGAAAGGAAACCAAAGCAACCTGGAATTTTCCCATGGTGGAAGCCAAATTTAAGACTTTTTGCTAACAGAGCTCTGTTGATGTCAGGCTATCCCATGTTAATCCCTCTGCCAGGCAGATGTGTCTGTCTCAAACTGTACATTAACTTCCTTCGGAGGATGAGAAGTACTTGTGCTGCTGGCAGCACTATGACCTGATGCTTCACCATCACCAGCACATTCCTGCCAATGTGTCCTTCTGAGACAGGGAAGTGCAATTCATGTGCAGAGGAGGAACTTGTACCAGGAGGCCATCTGGCTTTACAGAGGTGACAGGAAACCAAACCAAGTCTCCCAAGGCTCAAGTCTGCTCCGTAACCCCTGGAACATCCTTCTTCTCCTCAGATGCTGGCCTGTGGGTCAGAGTGATTTGGACACCACCAAGCTCTTATCTAGAGAGAGAAAGTGCCAACTTCCTCTGAAGTGCTAAAATTAAAAAAACACCAGCCTGGTCATTCCTTTAATGGTCTTGATATTGATGAACCTGCTGATTAAATCCCACCACCATGTGTAAATAAGTGCTTCAGAGAGCTCCAGGTATCCTGTGTAAGTTTAATTTGTCACTTCAAAAGTGTGCAAAGCACCCAGATTTGCACCAGTTCCTAAAAAAGCAGGCAGGTTTCCCATTTGATCAATATTATTTCAGAACAAGTATATCCGACAGCAGAAGAAGCTGGGCGAAAAAAGACAAACCTCCTCCAGGCTTGGTAGATCCAGCTTGGTAAAGCACACCAACACCTGCCTACCTTTAAGCACATGATTACCACAATGGACTTCTTTGGAACAGGCATGCTTACATCAAGGTTTGCAGAAAGATTGTGTTTTGGTGTTGAGCTTCAGGCAGACTTTTCAGTTTTAGGTTTGGGCTTTTTTCTTGCTTATTTGTTGAAAAGGACACTAAGCAAGAGTGTGCTTGTGCTTTTAGGGTTGGAGAACATCAACGACAGCACTACAAAGCAACACTGTGTTACTCACACCTTAAAAAAACACACACACAGGTGCTTCTGAAGGGGAGAACCAGCAGCATTCAGACTCCTGTCCTAAGGCTTAAAGAAATACTTATTCTTTGTGCCCTTGAGCAATCAGAGGGCAGCAGAAACTGTGTGTCATGGATGCTAAAATTACTCCTCTTGCTCTTCACATTTCAGAAAAGATAGAGTTGCATGGGCCTCTTTCCTTTAAAAGAAAAAATCTGGAAGAACAAGGTTGGGGGTTTCCACATTCTTTTTCCCATGACACTTTTGAACGAGAACCTGAGGCCTCAATGAGGATTGCTCATTAGCGATAATCTCAGTTTTGCAAAAATTGAGATGTAAAAAGACATGTCAAGGGATAGCTGTCTTTTAAGATGACACCTTCTTGATCAGTGTAGTTGTTTCTGGAGAGTATTCAAGTCATCTGTCATTGTTTCACTGAGCAAAGCACATTTTTCTCTATTTATTATTACAGCATCAAAGTACCTATGGGAAAGACAACTATGGTCTGTCCTGCCTTGCACACACCACTTCTTCTTTATACTTCGAAGCCCAGGTTTATTGAAACCACTTGCTTTTGAGGTCTTTAGACTTGCTTGCTACAAAACTGAAAAAAAATCTGTGGATTTGGGGCTTTACTTGGGGCTCCTTTGTCAACATTTGAGCAATGTTTCCTGAACTGAAGTAGCCCCTGTAAGCACAGTTAAGAGGGCCTCTGCAGTCGTCTGCTGCTGCTTCTTCAAATATGAGCCTCTGCCTCTGCCCTCACAGGTGCAGAGGCAGTGGCTCACAATTGTGCCCACAGCCTTCCAGCCTCCTACCTGATTTGGGTCGGCAGTACAGCTAACCAGACCCCAGATTTCTTCCTCCTGTTGCCAGTTTCAGAGGCTTGCCTAAAAAGTATTTAAGAGTAAAAATAGAATCTGGTTCTCAATGAGCACTGCTGTGGCTGGTGCGCCCAGGCACTCTGTTGAGGCACATAATAGTAACAACGCTGGAAAATTTTACAGTTGTGGGTGTACAAGGGGAAAGAGGAGCCCTATATTAAAGACTTAATCATAATCATGCTGCATCAAACAGTTCCTTCATGGATAGTCTTCACTTGATAAAAATGAAATCAAAGCAGCACCCAAGTCACAGATTTGCAATTGCAGTTATTGGCTTGCAGGTCTTTTGCTTCACAAAAATCTTAGATTGTGAATGAAATGCTTTTGGTGATGTCAATTTTCCAGTGACCAGTAAACCACATCACAGCACTACCACCACGTGGTAAAATAGAGCCGGGAAATGGCAACAGCTTAAACTAAATATTATTTCACTTAAAAATAGGTCCTTAAAACCCTGCTAGAGCCTGAATGCCTGAAGAGGCCAGAAAGAGCGTAAGGAATAAAATCAATAATGAAGAGGTGAAGAGAAAACTGTAATGTGCAGCCAGGACTTGGGCAAATGGTGGTAGAAGTTCTATCCTGCCTATTCCCCTTTTCCCTCTGTTCCAGTGTGCAGCCAAAAGCAAACACCTGAGCAACTGGTGCTGCTCCACCGTGGGAAGGAGCATTCCTCAATCTCAAACCCACCAGAGCTATTTCTGGCCAGCAGCTACGCAAAGGAGAAGTGCTGCACTGACGGCTCTCACGGTGGGGTCGGGGCAGGCAGACAGGAACCTCAGGTATATCAGATATAGCAGGCGGGACACAATGAGGGTGAGAGACAGCAGGGCTGAAACAGGGACTGACTGAAGCTGTGAATCAGGCAGCCTGCTTCTCTGGGCTGAAGACTTGCCATCACGTGCACAACATTTGTCATTCAGAGACAAAGGCATCTCCCCACCGCAGCCAGAGGGGCACACTTAACATATTCACTGCCTGGGCAGTCAGTAGTGCCTGCACATTGCCTGCACTTCGCTGCAAAACCTGCTTTAACCTACGTGCACCCACAGCTGCAGCAATTCAAAGACTAGCAGCTACTAGGTAGAATACTCTGAAGGTGAATCAGAGACTGAGAACCCAAAAACTAACCCAACCAAAATATTTAACACAAAAAAGCTTGACAGCAAGACCAACAATCCATAACAAGCAGAAATAAAGGCTGCAGAACAATGACATTCATTATCAATGCTAATACCTAGGTGTGCTTGTGGTAAGGCCTGCAGAGGCAAATCTCTTCTAGATTAAAAAAGAGTGAGAGCAGTGCTCCAAAGAAAAGTTTAGTAGCCTTACCACTCCAGGTACAGTCTCAATGACTCATCATGAGTAACTCTACACCCATTCACGCTTAATTAAAAAAAAAAAAAAAAACCCAGTAAAGCCACAGTGATTTAGGGGGTGCATGCTCCTCTTGCATTTTAGTTCAGGAGATCATTTTTCTATGCTTCATCAGCTGAAGCTGAGTCTTAATGAAGAAATGACCATGACAGATTTCTTGGGCTGGATGCCAGATTAGGAGTCCAATGTGGACTTTCTATGCTTAAAATCTGTATATTTATGTACCCTTTCCTTCCAGCATGCCCTCAGAGTGGAACATAACATGCTAATCTCTTATGATGTGAGGCGAGATCCCACAATCCTAGCTGAGCTGCTGAGCAAAAAAGCTTGTAGAAGAGAGGAAGCTTGCTTTCACCACCTGATGCTCTGCTTTGGCTTCCTTCTCCTGGATTTCAGCACTGTCCACGGAACAACTGCTGAATATTCTGCAGGGAGAAACATGAAGGGCAGAGGTGGGGCTGCAGCCCTTGCTTGGGACGATGGCTGTCTGGGGAGATGTGTGCAACACCCACAGACCATTCTGCCTCGGTGTGAGTTAGAGGGAGGACTGCATGACTGTATCTGCACCTTCTCCGTTGTGAAGGAATTGCTGCCTTTATTAAAGGGCTCAGGACTGGGCTGAGAATTGATTAATTCACTCTTTAGGTGTCATCATGAGGAACCAGCTCTGCCGGTGGCTGAGGCCAGTAATGTCTATGGAAATATTCTTCCCTGATTTGAAGAGGCTCTGGCTCCTTTCCATAAGCAGGCTGTTTTACAACATGTGGTATTGCAGGGGAGAGCTTTTCTTCCTGTGAGATCAGATTCAAGGAACCGTCTCATCCTTGCTACCAAATAATGCGAAGTTACTGGAGCATATGTTGCTCCTAAGGCAAAACTCTTCGCTGTGGCAAAATAATGCACTCAAAATAGATTTTCTTGTGTGCTACATAAGCAATTTTAGGACTTCACATGAACCTAGTTGCACATTTTTCCCTATCTGTATTTCTGCATTCCAGATTAATGGGTTGCCTAACAAAACTTCACAGTATTTTTATTTCCATACAAGATTCTTTTCTTTTCCCTCCACTTTGACCACTGACTAAATATATTCTGCGCCCATCTGCAGTCACAAATGTTGATCTTCGCCATTCTTGAACAGACCCTTTATACTTTTTTTCTTTTGGAGTAGCCACAAAGTGGTGAGGGTGAATGACCTCATTTTTTTCCCCCTCCTTGGCTAATTGGCTCTTGCAGGGTGGATTAAACTGGCCAGCTTAGCTCTTTTACCAAAACACAGCCTTTTCTGGTCTCTTTTATCTAGATTTTAAGAAGGGAGGGAGCCAGAGGGTTCTGGAGAGGCCGAGAAGCAACCCTGGGTCTCAGCTCTCTGCCTGCCCACTGTGCTGCCGTTCCTTGCCAGAGCCCCTGCTCCAGGCACTCCTTTGGGAATGCTACAGGGAGGCAGCACAAACACATCTGGTCAAGTGGTGTGGGGAACATGCCTCTGCTGTGGGGATGTTGCTGAGGTCCTGGGCAGAAGAAGATCCAGAGAACAAGGGTGAGGGTTGGATGCTGCAGCCTACACTATGGCATCCAGCCAGGGCAACGTATCCACTCCCTTCCTGGGCCTGCGTGGGCAGACCTCCCTGTGACTTTGGTGAGAAACAGATGGGGCACTATCCCAAGGTGATTTATGATTCTTTGGTTTCATCTGCAGCCATGACATCCTGGGCTCTGCACAAACACCAAAGAAAGCCATGCCCAGAGAACTCACAGCCTGAGAAGGCAAACAAAAGAGTTAACCACTGGAAGCCCTGAACAAAGCAGCTGAGGTGGCTACACAGGTATGAGACACAAACCAGGATGTCCTGGAGTGGCAGGGTGATGTCAGAATTGCTCCTGCTATGCAGTGCTGAGCCCTTCAGAAGGCACCCCATCACAAATATGATGGCACATTGTGGTGACACACAGAACTGGGACAAATCAGGAAACCTTCTTTCCAGAGTGCCAAAGCATCACACCAAGTCCTGCTCGCACAGGGCAGACACAACAGCAGGCTGCCCTGAGTGCCAGTGCAGCCAGATTCCCACCTGCAGCCCACCTTGTGGCTTCCAGCCATTGCTGCTTGTGGAGTTTTTCTTCTACTACATGAACTTTGGACCATTTTCAAAGAAGAGTAAGTCATAAAAAGGGGCAAGTTCTTGCAGGCAGGCTATTGTGTTGCACAGACCAAGGCCTACTCAAGTCCAGAGTGCAACCTGGTTAAACATCTCTTAATTTTTATCTTGCATTTCTAACACACAAATATTTGCCTTTGCGTTTTCCATCAGCAATAATGAGCCATTCTCAGAGCAGCTGCTTCTCCATGTAAGCAACACCAACAAAGACATCCTTAAAAACAGGGGTGTGTGGCTGCAGCAGAAATGAGTGCTGCCTTGCAAGCTGAGTTTCCATGGAAAGGAAGGGGACAGTCTATGCAAGGAGCAGAGCTGTGACTGGCGACATGATGAACAAGCTATCTCTTTTCCTCTTCCCTCCTGTGTAAGCTCAACCAGCTCCTGAAGCAACCATCTCCCCCAAGTGTCCAGCAGCCTTTGCTGCAGAGCAGCCCCCTGCAGCACGGGGCACGGGACGGAAGGAAATCTGAATTCTGTGGTAACGGCGTGTGGAGGCAGGAACTCTCCTGGCTCTGGTCACCACAAAGACTTCTTGGAGACCTGGACATACAGAAAGGAAGTGGGCAGGGAGAAGCAGGAGGACAGCCTTGTAGCAAGCATTGTCTTTTCCTTGCATCTGTGCATGTACCTGCTACAGGAGAGCCTTTCATCACTTGAACTTCTATGGACAGATGGAAAAATGTAGCAAAGTGACTCAAGTATGATTCCTCTAAATAGTGTTAAGGGTGTGTTAAATAATGTTAAGTGATCCTGGAGGGCATCACTTTGAGGTTTCCATGATTTTCTATGTCGTAGTTACACATGCATTCCTTTTACCATGTGTACTGGTTCTGGCCCAGCTGTCAAGTTACATTCCACTTTTCTGAGCTTGAGGGTTATGGACAGTAATGGGCAGTAGAAACAAAAAAGATCCTTAGGGATGCAGTTAATCTCTGCTTGACCTGTTTCTTTTGTTTTTTTCTTCCTTCTGGCACAGTATGAAGAAAGCCCTGTAACCTAGATGACATCGGTCAGTACCCTCGAGATGTCTGATAAGCTTTGAATTCTACCAATTTGTGAAATGTGGCAAAGACTTGTTTTGGTCCTGTTGGTGGGAAAGAAGAAATTATATCGGGCAGATGATGCTTAACATGAAAAGAGAAGTGGGATAGATCTCTTAAATTGTGGGTTGATGTAGTTTTGCATACATTATATTCTGTTGACAAGAGGTGCTGTAAGATTTTTCACATGTTCTGGAGGAAACTGCAAAACAATGGAAGGCTTGCCAGTGTTCCTCAGGGGAGCCATTGCTGCAAAGGAATTCTGACAAATGAACTAATTGAATTACAGTAGCTTTGAAGCCCATGCTGATAATGGAAGAATATATCCAGGAGTTTAGATTAGATATTGTAGAAGTTTTGCTCTTCTGAATGGTCCCTCTGGCCCTGATAAGGGCAGGAATAATGGACCAGGAGAGCCCATGGTGTAACACAGTATAGTCACTGTTAATGCTCTTTTTTCCCCTCTCTCATCATAGAGACTGTGCATTTTAGGAGAAGTTAAGAGAAAAACTTTATTTTGGCCAAAACTTTTCTACATTGCAAAGTATACCAAATGCTTGCAATAAGCAAACTTTATCTAGAAAGTAGATGTTACAGAGTAGTGGAAGGACTCATTCCATGCCACACAAGGCGAGATGAATCTGTGGTGTAACTGATTTATTGCACATTTGCAAATGCACATTCTCAGAGACTTTGACTCCCATCTGATAGTAACACTGACACTCTCTACTGGTGTTAAGCAAGGAAAGGGATGTAGCTATTCCTTGCAAAGAAGTTGAGCAAGATCATGCCCCAGAGAGCAAAATACCTCTGACAGGTGCCCAAAACAAATCACTTGGAAAGATCATCTTGTGGCTGAAGCACAAGATAAGTAGGGCTGAGCTCTGTTCCCACAAGTTCTGTTCCATGCTTGGTGTGTGACCTAGAGCAAGTCACGAATTCTCTGTTCCCATTTCCTCTTTGGTGAAAATTATGACAATGATCATGTCTATTCTCAGCAGAATTATGAGTGAGTATGCAATAACTTACATTTCCAAATGCTTTTCATTCTTTGCAGGAAATACATTGCAAATATCACAGTTCGAGCACTATTCCACCCTATTAACCAGTCTAAACTAACACAAATGAATGAGAAAAACCTCAACCCTCCCACAGGTATTCTCACATTTGTTCCATCAGAAAACAACACTCTTCTAAGAAACCACTGCTCAAATCAGTCAGATAAATGAGAAACTGAAAAGCTGTTCCAGAGCAGTATCTCTCTAAGCTTGCCTTTCACATTCTTGTAGGTTCTGCTCACTCTTGAAGGCAGAATATTAAATTAATGGGCTCTTTGACAAATTTTTTTATCCTTATCTTTATACTACAGCTTTCCTGGAGCTTCCTACAGTTTTTTGCTGCTACTTGTCCAAAGCAACGGCGATGCAAAGTTGCGCCCTGTACAAACACAGACTCAGAATTAAGCATGTGTTGGAGGCAGTGGAAAGACTTTACACATCAGCCCAAAATAAATACAAGTTCCTTTTTCTGTGTCCTGTGAAAGGCTATGAATCAAGAGGTGAGAAATGATGAGGAGCTCTGGCTCCTACATCACAGTACCTGAAACATGCCTGGAGCCATACCACAGAAATCTGGATTTCCAAGGTTTGGTCAAAACTGAGCCAAGGCAATGAGCTAAACAGCCAGGCAATGAGGCTATTCCAAAGGGAAAATCTGCACTAAACCCAAATGGCTCCAGAAGGAAGCAGACATGTAATGGTTATTGACCTGAAGTAAAGGTATGAAGAGCACTGAGGTCTGCTCTTCCTGCTGCATTGATCAGTCCTGAGCACCAGGACAGGAAAAAAGAGAGACACAGAGGATACTCAGGGACAGGGAAAACCCTCTGAAAGCTGTGATGTAAAAGTCAGTTTTGAAATTTGCAGGCTCATTCACATACATATGGAGGACACCTGGAAAGCAGCAATTTGAGAGAAGCCTGAGAGTGAGGGTGGACAAAACAAAACGCATGTTTTAGAAGAAAAAAAAAGGCCTGTGTGGTTTTACGCAACGTATTTAGGACCAGGGATCCAACGGAAAGGCTCTCAGGACTGTGCGGCCAGACATTAAATTGTAAGCTGCAGACAGCAGAGGGTTTTCTGTTTTGGTTTGGGTTTTTATCTTTTTTTTTCTTGAAGCTGCACCTTGCTTTCAGGGAACCCAGCCATGGCCCGGTTACAGCCCCATGTTGAGGGAAGTACTTTAAGTTACATAACTTATCAAGAATAATGACACACAGAAAAAATACCAGAAGTTCAGATGAAAGAAATACAAATGGTAGCAAGATTGCCAAGCATTGATTAATGGAGGAAATAAAGTGTAAATAAAGGGTAGCATGTTGTTTGTAAATCTTGCCAGTCTATAAGGGTCTAAACAACCACAAGGGAGGATAATTTTTAAGCTGTATAATTAAAATGAGCAAAGCAAGCTTCTGCCGATGTAAACTGCTGGAGGAAACGCGATGAACGTCACTGACAAGGATGAGCAAGAGCTGGCTGTAGAGAATGCCCTTTCCGACAGCCGGGGAAGACCAGCCAGGATCCCAAAGTGTACCACGCTGACCGGCAGCCACCTGGCATCGCACAGAGCTGCGACCAGAGCACGCTGTGTTTGCAAACAGCCGCAGAGCCAAACCTCGCTCAGCTCTTCCCCGGTCAGAGGAAAGGGCCGCCCTTTGGGGCAGCTGGCCTGGCACCGGGCTCGGGTTCCTGGCTCTGCCATGAGCAGCACATCAACCTCCGAGCGAGTTAGTTGGCCGCTCGGAGCGCAGCCCCTCGCACCCGGGACCTGGGCTCGCACGGCCGTGCCACGTCCCGGGGGCTGCCAACATTGCGGATGGCGGCATGGCCGGGGCGTGAGGGGACTCATCCCGCTGGGGAGGCTGGAAAGCTGAACCCGCGCTGCGAAATCACCGCGTCCCATGCCTGAGGGACAAGTGTGCCCACGCTCTCTCGAATAAATCTGTTCGGTAGGGTGGAGTCTGCCTTATTTTTTACTCTACATGCAAATTATATCCCTCAACAACCCCACTGCAAATATTTTCTGGTTTCTCACACTCTGCTGTTTTCCCTGAAGATCCCCTGGCTTCCTTTGCAACTTCGGGTTTGGACTACTCTGAGCTTACAGAAGCGAGAGAAACTTATGAGTTGCTGGGATAAAAACAAAACCAAAACCCACACAAGCAGAGCGGGGGGCAAGGCAGGCGCAGCTGCTCTGCCCAGCCCCGCGGGACGCCGCCGGCTCCGACCGCCGCCAGCAGCGGGACGAGCGCACAGCCCCGCGGGCGGGACGCGACGCCCACCTCCCCTCCGCCGGCTCCCCGCCTTACCTGTCTGCCAGCGAGGCACAGGAGAAGGAGCCAGCAGCCTGACGGGACGGGCATGTCTGGGTGTGCGTCTCTGCCTCCTCCCGTGGCTCCTTTTCCTGCCACCGAGGGGAAACTAGATCCTTCCAGCCAAGCCCCCGCGTCCCGGCAGCGCAGCGAGGCACATTTGAGCTGACTACTTCTCTTTCTTCCTTTCCTTCCTCTCAGCTACACGAGGGGAAAAGGGAGAAGAAGAAGAAAAAAAAAAAAAAAAAAAAAAAAAAAAAAAAAAAAAGCGCCTGGCTGTAGTTCCCACAGCATTTCCTCAGCCTTGACATGCAGGACTTTTTTTTTTTTTTTTTTTCCCCTCGCTTCTTGTCCCTCCCTTTCCTTTCTCCACCCCTTTTTACAAGAAGTTTAGTCACCATGCCCACGTCCCTCCTCCGGTGGGGATTGCATTCCCGGTCCGTGCTTCTCGGCAGGGCTGTGCATCCACCTGCTCCCGCCTCTGCCCCCAGCACCTTTCCGGGCTGTCAGTCTCCCCTGGAATTGCCGCCTTCTCCTCTCGCCCCCAGGTATCGCCTGTCACTGTCAGAGAACATCTCGGGCCTCAGGCAGCCTCCCACTCGCCCCCCATGCGCCCTGGGTGTGCCGCCAGCGCCGAGGAAAGCTCCCGTCCCATCCCTTCCCCTGCAACATGCGGGTGCCCGCCTCGGCCTTCTGGCGCTGCTCGAGGTCCCCCTCCCTTCCCCCTCCACGAACTTCGGTCGATGTCGGGAGCTGGCGGGCGGGATTGCCGCCAAGAGGAGAAGAGGAGCGGAAGATGTGCTTTGGGAGCTCTCCCAGACGCTGCACGGCGGCCCCTGACCCGCACCAGAGCCTCCAGCGCCAGCCCTGCGGCGGCCCTGCCTGGAGGCGAGCGGCTGCAGGCGGTGGCGTGCCCGGCACCCGCCGTGCCCTGGGCTCGCAGAGGGTCAGCAGTCCTCTGTGCTAAGGCAGGACGGGCCCGGCTATTTACACAGGCTGCGGATCCAGCGGAGCTGACCCCGTGGACACAAAACCTGCCCTTGTGCTCTGCATGCTGAGAAATAAGCTTGGGAGCATGTTTCTGACTTAGGCAAAGAAGGAAGTTGTTCTTTCACTTATGTATTTAGATTTAACCCTTGACAAGGCAAAAAAAAAAAAACAAACCAAAAAACTAGAGTTTCTCTATGTTTTCAAATAAGTTAATACATTCAAACACAAAAGATGAAGAGAATATTAAAATCTCATCCTTCCATTGCCTGATTTCTGCTCAGAGGAATGATACCCTCAGGACAGAAAAAGCTGCTGAGCTTTTTTCCTGTACCTAGTGGAGGGGCTGCCTGCACAGCAACATCAAGCTATGACCTTCACCCCCAGATAAGTTTCCAGGGGCCGTAAAGCCTTTTTAATCTCCCTAAAGTTGCTTGACCTCTGCAATGTGCTCAGCAAGCATTGGGCCCTGCCTGATCTCTGCTCCAGCAGGTCCTGTTTGAGGTCCTTGTGCTCCTGCACGTTGCGGCTTGGTTCTCTGACATCACGTGGCTGTCTGGGCACTGGTGGCCCCTAGTTTGATGCTCCACAGTGGGCTGTGGCTCAAAGCAGCACTGCATGATGTGCCTGGCGCAGGGCCAGCGGCTGCTCCTGATGCCCTCACTCTTCTGGAGGTGACTGGGCAAGGATCATGCTGATGGGTTTCAGCAAGCCATCGACCTTGTAAGTGCAGTGTCAGAGCCCTGTCACCCTGCTTGAGGAGTCAGGGTCTCACCATACTTGGACTGGACAGGCTGCTGGTCCAGAACAGAACTGCATTGGGAGTGAGGAGTAGGAGGGATGGCCATAGCACCCACCTTGCCTGGTAGGCAGCAAATGCAAAGCTGACTTCACCAGGGCTTTGCAAGGTAAGGTGTGACATGTACAAAGGTGTGTGCCCGGCTGCTGGCAGCATTGCTGGCCCTGGTTGGTCCTGGAGGGAGCCCACTGAGAGGGAGGGACAGCACCGGGGCAGGATCCTTCTGCCAGAGCCTTGTCCATTCGTTGCTGAAAACATGCAGCTCTGTACCAGCAGGGATGTTTTAAAATGTTTGTGTTTATGGTACAAGGAAATGTTTCTTTTTAAACAGAACAGTCTGTTAAGTCTCTTCCCCTTTTCACATTTAGCACAATACCAAGGCTATAGACTGTGTTTATTTACCAGCTGCTCCTTCTAACCAGAGATTAACAAGAGCAAACTCACACTCTCATGAGCAGTTAGATGTGTTATTAGCTTGCTCTGAAGGTGACAAGTGAAGACTTTGAAGGCACTGAGGACAGCCAAGCCCCGTGCAACTCGGGAGCTCCAGGGCAATCGGTACTGCACATCAGCTCAATTACTTTTGCATTCTCACCTCTGATCCTACCTGAAATATTTCTTGTTTGGGCTGAAATGTCTCTCATTTTCTACCACTATGTGAAAACAGCCTCTTTTTGAAAGCTCAGATATTTTCCTCCAAGTTAAATTTTATGTTTATGAGCCAAAACCCACAGAAGCCACTACTGGGTGCTTTACAGTCTTAATTATGGATTGCAGTAGATTGTTAGAAACTAAAATGTGAATGCTGTAAAGTATGAACCGGGAAACGTGTGGTACTGTCAATTCTCTCACAATTACACATATATTATTCTATGTAGCTCAGATAAAACCTAAACATTTATGCCAAAACTGGTTTGTCCACCTGTTACAGAATTTATCTTACACAACATTATTTTGTCAGCTAACTTGGCAAAGCACCTGTTTTGAATAAAACCAAAATGCTTGAAATATTACGGTTTCAAACTTAACAGTGGCATTCGGGTGCCTCTTTTGTTCACCAGTGTCGCATACAAGCATAAACTGGATTAGCCTTTGGGAAGCTCTTATGAAAGACAGAAAACCCTGTGCAGCCTTAGCGGTGTGACAGAATGAAAATAATAGCTTGGATAATTCCAGGATCCCTTCTTTGGTGATGCCTGCCATGGAAAACAAACAGTGAGCCTGGCTAACCGCTTAGCAGGGCTGCGGTCAGTATGGATCTCTTCTTACTAGAGAGAGAAAAGTGGGTTATTACCTGCTAAATGCTATTCTAAAAGTTGCTATCTACATCAGTGTAATACTGCAAGTTTTGTAGCTGTGTGAAAATTAAACCCCTTCAGCATCAGTGTAAAAATGCCTGTTTTACAGGAGCTTGGATAAATGGCAACTCAGTCCCAGCCAATGCCTGAATTTGTCTCCCATCTTTCCAAAACTTTCAACCCAAAAAACAAAGGTCAGGAATAGTTTGGTGGATACTCCAGAGCATCTGAGCAGCACCTGTACACTCATGTTTACGTCCCTAGCTGTTCTTCACTTTATCCATGCCACTGAGCTCCCCTTAATTGCATAAAGACACCAACACCTTGTGATGCCCCTTTCCCCAGGAGGCTCTGTGTTAAATCCAGGTCTTCAAAGTGAGGTGATAGAAACTTAGGTAGAGAAGCAACACTGAAAAGCAGAGGCTTGCACCTTAGGAAACCTTTTCTCATGTGCAGGAAGGCTGTGAAGGCATTCCCTTGCCTCTCACATGCTGCAGAGGGATAGAGGATGAGATGAAGGATTTGGATTGATCACGACCAATGGTTTGCTTTCAGTATGTGTCACAAAGATTATCTGAGGTTCCAGTCTGTGGACTAAATACAGATTGTGTAAATATGAGCACCTGCCTCTCAGCAGGTGAGCAAGAAAGGCAGTGCAGTGCAAAGTCAGAGCTCTGGGAAAGATCCCTCTAAACCAGAGGGATGTCCTGCGGGGCAGGTGGCTCACAGGGCAGCTTCTGGAGTACCAGCAATCCATGCAGAATCCGCCACAGGACCAGGGAAAAAGGCTGCTTTCTGCTGCCTCATCACCCACTGCAGGGAGGGAGCCCTACTGTATGACCCAGCATGTGGAGCTTACTACATTTGGAGAAAAAAGGTAGAAAAATATCTGCACATTTTAGTACAGGAGGCTCTAGTTTTGAGAACTCTAGCTATTAAAATAAATTAATTTTAAAAATGCCTATTATTTACAAAAAAACCCAACCCATACACAAAATCATGTCGTCAACTTGAAACTCTTCTTCCTGTGAAAGGCAAGTTTCCATCGCATTCTTTTGCCCAGACTCCTTGAAATTTTCAAACACACAAGTATTTCCCATGACAGAGCAACTATAATAAAGCTTCTTAGTCACACTGGTGTGGTTTACACAACACACCTTTTACAATCCCACAAAAATGTACCACTGCTAAATGCCTGTCTAAAAACCTCAAGTCCACAGCATTCAAAAGAAAAATGCTGCCAACCACCCACCGCTAGTACGTCAGATATTTGAAGTACGTGCAAGCAGACATTGAGCTGATAACCTATCACCAGCCACTGTGGCAACAGCTATGCCTGCATACTCCAGGGAGGAAATACAAAGTCATGGTGAATTTTTAACTTTGATGTTTATAAGACACCTGTTGACCTCTAAGACTTGAGTCATATATTCATCCTTGGGACAAGAGCAATACTGGCATGGCCTGGGGAGCTTGCTCTGCACAGGATACTCCTCAGTCCCTGGAGATGAGTCTTTAAGGCTGGCAAACACCTACCAACAGGGGGACTGAGACCCTAACCCTCTGGCAATACCCCATTACCAGCTCCTCCGAGCCACCCTGCCATTTTATTTAACAGCACACTTAATGATCCCGAACTCCTTTGAAAACTCACCTGATTGAGATGACTCATACCTGTATCAATGGAGTGCATTCATTTGGCAGCAAGGCATCAAACATACATGAGCCCTTACTGCCTGTTAAACATTGCAGCTGCTTCTTCCCCATCACCACTTCCCCTCCCCTTGCAGTGTTATTTAAAGGGAACGTGCAAATGCCTGACAGAATACCCACATGATCCTACAAGGCACATGCTCTTTTACAGCTGTCACTTCAGCAGGACTCCACTGTACTGCCTCCATCTCCTGAAGAGGCCTCTCAGGTGTTTCAAAATGGGAAAAAACTGTAAAAGCGCAGGACAAGGAGCAGCAGCATAAGGCCACAGTCACAATAGTTCTGAGAATGGCAATATTCAAATATGCAGCAAACAGCCCTATTTACAAACAGTATTTAAATGGTAGAAGAAACAGCCCTCTGCTTATGTGGGATGGTGAACTCAAGAGGTTGCAGACCAGCCTGACATGGGGTGACTGAGGGAGGCAGTGGCAAACACGTGCAGTCCCAGTGCTGGGAAAGGAACCAGACTGACCGCTGCCATGGTGTTGGCCCTTGACACCAAGTGGTGAGTCACTGTTTCAAGTCACTGACTTCTGCAGTAGAACTGCTCATGCTCCGAAGTTCCTAGGAAATGGAAATCTTCAGCCTAAGGAAGTCTTTCACCAGACTGGAAGTGTGATACACATTCAAGCTCAGCACATAGTGCAGATGCCTCCAAAGACAAAGGTGTTTTTGTCACTGATTGTTACTAACTCTGTAGGTAGAATCATCTTTTCCTACGGCTTACCTGTATGGATGAAAACTGGACAGCATGAAACCTAAGGGAACCTTAAAACAGCTTCTAAGCTAAACCTTAGAAACATTAAATGATTACTTATTCATGGTTACTCACCTGGATTAATTAATACATGATAGATCAGTGTACACCACTGAACAGCTTTATGCAACACAGCTTTATTCAACAGCCATGCTCCTGTGGGCCTCTGTTGACTGATTTCATCATCTAAACCAAATTAGCTATGGATCCAAATGTATTTACTAGACACATTAGTAAAATGCACTCAGAAAAGCAGTGAACTAGATTCCTTGAAGTCTTGTTGCCCTCATTCCCGTTATTCATCAGCACATATTTGATGCAGGAATTTTTGTGATTACACCCTCAGATCAGTGCCATGCCAATCACTTTGCTGTATAAACACGTCAGGGACTTTCTGCTCCATGAACCTGTGCTGGTGCTTCATGGTTCACTTAAATATCATCATCAGTAAGTTCCATATGGGAAATTACTTTAAACATTTGGAATGCATTATACTCACATTCATAAATGCACTAAAATACAGAGCCACTGACTCCTGGAACAGAGAAATGACATTAACAGTGTCACAACAGAGAGTGTAGAAATATCCCACAAATCTAATTTTCTGCAGAATCATCTTATCATCCCTATGTAGCAATGAATTCCCACCATATATTAAAAAAAACTCCTCCTTGTTCTTCACAACACATGTTTTTCATGGATAATTTTTAATCTTTCAACCCATCAGCTTCCTTACCTTTTCTAGCCCCAAATCCATTCAAACACTGCTTTTAGTTCTCCTAACCAGAATATACTTTCATGTACAGTAATAGCAGGATTGTTTTTCTTCTTGGTGCAATAGAAGAGTAGGAAGATACTAACAGAAGATTGAGCAGCTTTTCTTATGGAGCTCCCTTTATTCACCTTGCTTAGAAGACACAAAAAGAGCAATTTGCCTAATATAGAGTGCTAGAAAACAATCTTTCAGAACCAAATATAGGCATAATACCAATTAGCTTTATGCATAATCTACAGAAAACATATTGAGGCAGCCAGGTGCCTTCAGCCCACTGATCACTTTTGTTTAAGAACATGAGTCAATATTTCAAATAAAGATACTAAGATTTTGTCTGAAATTTCACCAGGGGCAGCATGAGACCTTTGACATTTAAAGCTAACAAGTTGAAGAAGTTTAGGCAACGCAAATAAAGCAAACATTTAGGTTTTTTACAGAATCCTTACTCAGACAGAACCATAAGCAATTGAAGACAACCCTTAGGGGATGAACTGCTTTCTTTTAACAAAACATATTCTCCCAAAAGGTTAACTTATTTTGAATAGTAACAGGAAAGGCGGGGAGGAAGGTTAATTCTTCTCATTAAATAGGTCTCTCTTTTATTTTCCAGTTCTGAATGCTACAGTGACAGAGTTAGGAGGAATAATCAGAAAAAACCCCAAAGATCACCAAGCCCCCCCCGCACAGAACAACTTCTTGCAATCTTGAAAGTCCATTCATATTTGAAAACTAATAAACACTGAAAAACTCCTGCAACCAACATATGCTAACAGAGACCTGAAATTTAGGAGGCAAAACTCCTGAAGACAGCCTGCATTGGAAGTTTGCTGCCTACACAACAATTTTCTCACCTCAGTAGTTACTGTGCTGGTCTTCCTGCGATCCTCACTCAAATTCCTACAACTGCTGTGAAGTAGAATTGTGAGTAGCAAAAGCTACTTTTCAAGGGGCTGGAGAGACTGAACCTATTACCCTATGGGGATAAAGATGCTATACGTATACTAACAAATTAAAGAGTCTCATCCCACTTTTTCCACAGTTACATTGCTGTCACAGTTTTTCAGCTCGTGCGAATTCACAGGTTTTCCAAACAGTGGATGAAGTTCAGCGTAGGTGAGCAGCCACCTTCACAGGCAGCTGCCCTGCTTTAGAAAGCATCAGCTTACCCATGGACCTGTTATTTCAGTCTCAGGCTACAGAGTTGTCTCTGGCACTGCAACTGCTCGAGAAGTCAGAAAAGAGGAGACGAAAAATCCAAAACAAAACTGTGGCACAGGAGACATAGAAGAGACACTGAATGAAAATGGCAGTAAAACCACAGGTCTAGGAGCAAAGGAAATCGAGCAAGTTCAATCTACCACCTGCTATGTAAAAAAGAGTTAAGGCTAAACAATTTCTGTGCATTAAATGTCTCTCCTGTAACAGCTCTGTTGATACGATTATTTTTTTCAGAGAAGAGCAGAAGTAACAAGACAAGGCAGGTATACAAAACTTTTTATTGACAACAGAACAATAGAGAGGAATGTCACCACTTCCCATTCCTCAGGAATGTCTCCATTTCACAGTCAGTCTGCTAAAAGCATAATTTCATGGTAACGAGCAACACGAAGGCATGGAGCTGTCTGTAACCTCCAGAGAAACGTTCCATCAGTGCAGTGCAAGGGGACCGGTGGCGTGCACGTGAGCAGCAGGCCCTGTCACAACACAACCGTGGCAGGAGCAGCGTATGCGGAGCCAACCGGCACAGACATAAAGCAGGCAGAAGCCTCAAGTTATCTCCATCTAAGGGTGATACTTGACCTGTTATTCTGTCCATATTCTGTTTCAGAGGGGAGTACTTTATTCCCTTACTCTTTTTTGCTTTCCCTGTCCTCAAAGATGTCCATACTTCCAACTGAATTGGTACCGTGTCAGAGAATGACTGAGCTTTTATATTTTGCTACCTCATACCAGTTCATGCATGCACTTGAGTTTACTTTCAGAAGCTTACATTGACATAAAGAGGGGGGAAAAAGTGCTGTATAAGAAGAAAAGGATTTAGTTGTTAATGCTTCCTTGCTAAGAAAAATATTTGGTAGTTGAATATACTCCCCCTGTAATGTCATTTTCAAATAGTAGGTAGGCAATCTACTTAACATTTTAAAGAAACTGCACATCAAACTCAGCATAATTTCAAACACTCCAAAATTAAATTCAAACTGATATTCAATCTAAACAACAAAATACCTTTAGTTTTCACAGTCCACAGAACTGCACACTGAGTGCAAGACAAAAGCTGTCTCTCTCCTGCATAAGGTTTCTTCTGCTTGCAGAACTGTAGTGGAGACCCTCTGTAGTAGCTTACACATTTATTCATTTATCATGTATTTCCTTTACTTAATGGTTGTGCCTGTGGATGTGTAGACTTGTAAAGTGCTTTAAAATAAAACAAAAACTTCTACAAATGAAAAAATCCCTCAAAAAACCACATAGATGCGAGAATTTTATCTGAAGTACTTTGTACAGCATTTACAATGTCGGCATAAAGCATGTGAAACATGAGCATTCCCTGCAGACTGATGCAGTGCAAGCAGTCTCATACATTAGATACTGCCATTCCTCTGGATTCGAGATGCACAATACTTACAAAAACAACCCTAGAAGCACAGACAAATGCTGGTGGCTCTTCCTCTTCTTTTTAGAAACATAATTAAAAAATCTGCATTACTCTCTCATAATTTAAATACATAAGTAATCTCCACTTTTATTACTTCATGACAATGACTTCAAATTTACATTATTTTAAGTACCATCAGAATAGCTCCATGTATAATACAGATATTTGCTGATATCCTGTCAGAAAATAAAAAAAACCAAAACCTTCCACTATATAAAAAAAATATGCTGGAAAGACAAGAACACAGAACAGGGACTTGGTACAGACTATGATTTCAGTTTTATATCAACCACAGTTAACCCAAAATTAACAGATACACAGCGATATTCAAAAGCAGTGCAAATATCTTTGGAGGTTAGAATAAAATTATACTACAAGAACATAAGACAGAAGAAATTAAAAGGCAAGTACTTCAAGTACAGGAACCAGACTCTATGAGGTCCACCTTAGTGTTAACTGGGAGTTCCTTTTCCCATCTTACTTCTTCCTCTGGAACACATTAGCCAACATTGCACCTGATGTAGTCAGCTGGCCCATTTTGTTCAAAAACTTGGTCTTTGTATCTTCACTTACCAGGCTCGCTGCAATTGACATCGAGCTAGGAAAGGAAAGTATTTAGTGGCATGAGACTACAAATTAAAAAGAACATTATGATGTTATTTATTAAGCAACTAAATTGTCGTTGCGTTTCATAGATTTCAACAAAAATGACCAGTCTGTGAAGAAAAATTGAAAACCCATCACTATCTAGTCCATATATACACTGTTAAATTTATTATAATGTGCTCACAGTGCCTGTGAAAATGGTAAAATATTTTTGTGCACACTAAATTTTAGTACCTTTGGATGTCACCACATTAGCATTTGCTACCTACTAGGGAATTGCTGTAGTGACAAATACCTCTGTGAAAGACTGGCTTTGCCTTCTCACCAGAAATGTCAATCCTTGTGTTTATTTAGTCTAAGTTCACCAGTATGAGTTCAGACACAGACAGTTCTAAGCTAAGTAGCCTGCCTCTAACAGCGACATTAGCAGATGTGTAGAGACAAACAAAAGCAAGGTAAGTACAAAACAGTGATCTCTCTCCTTAATTTTCAACTCTTTCTTTTCCAACTACTTTCACCTGAGCAGAGTTAAAAACTGTGAGGATTGTCAACCTAGTAACTCTCAATAAATCTTTATTTTATATTACTTGATCAGATTTCCTTTGATCTCCTTATAAATTTCTTGCAAATGCCACCCTGAGCCTTACTGGGTCAGCCCCTTGCTGGGTAAGGAGCTGCTTCTTCTGGCTGTTGTGAATGTGGCTCCTGTCACTTGTGCTTGGATGTTCCCAAGTGAGACACAGTAGATAGGGCAATGGAGAGTTCATAGGTTTCCCACAAACTGGACTGGAAAGAACAATCCAATCAATGCTGAAGCTACAGGATGCTAAGCTTTGAATAATATAAGAAATATAAGAAATTATCCCTATTATGTGAAATTAGCAGATTTAATTTTTTTTTAATTAACAACATATCTGTGAGTTCAACTTCAGATTTATATAACTGCTTAGCACATTAGGAGTCATCTGTCTCAAGACAGAGCAAATGTACATAACAAGAATATTAACAAATATTCCATACTTCCTATATTTGTAATCAAAATGGCAAGTGTTTTTTAACATTGGACACGGACAATTTTAGAAAACATTACTAAATAAATTCTCCCTTGTGAACTCAGTGTGGACTCTGCATTTCAAAATTATAACTAAGACCACAAAATCTGTCTTACTGGCAAAGGCCAGATTCCAGGAACTGACTTTTCAGTGTGAAAAGTTATAAACAGTTCTGTTAAATGCACTTGCATCAAGGAGGTAAAACTTAATGCTGGATTGTTTCAACAGAGCTTGAATGATTTCTTCAAAGGTAGAAGGGACGTACCCAGTACTTTCTCCCATTTCACACTACAGAAAAAAGGTGCTTAGTAATAATAATTTCTGGTTCTTTTTAAAGTACCTTAAAAATAAAAGGGAAGCTTCTCACTAAAGCTGTATTGTGGATTTGCAAATAGTTTAATTATAAACTTTTAAAGTAAAATATTTATTTCAGGCGCAGTCATGTAGCCAGACATCTTTGGCTTGATTAAACATCTCCAGTCAACTAATGAATCACATATTTCCAGCTGATAAAACTCCACTGGGAAATTACTGCTACAATAAGATGGATGCCTTTTGCAATTTCTTTTGATTTCATGATAAAGCAAGGGCATATAAATTATGTAAGTAACAGTTTGCACTCACTGTCAGCTAGTTAAGGACAAGAAGCTATCTCAGACTATGAGGTATCCTAGAGTCATGTGTAGTTACAAAAACTTATTTGGGAAATACTGTACATTCCAAGCATTAGCAGCATTAATAACTGCTCACTTCAGAAAAGAAAGCTTAGCAACTGGTGACAAACCTGTAGTTCTAAATAAACTGTGCTTTCATTAGTCTAATGATCCTGAATAAGACTGAGGAAAACAAGGAGGTGTTCCATAGGTTCTTGAAACAGTTTGGGGGATATCAGACATCTGACGTTAAAATTAAACAGCAGCAACTACAGAGCCTTGAAGTTCATGTTTTCTAATACTGTTACTGGAAAGAGAAACATAATCCACAGCATCCTGCATAATTAAAAGTTTAACTATCCAAAATAAATAGCCTCCAAATTACTTCCATTGCTATACAAACTGAATATTTCAACATAGCAAAAATTAACATCAAATCAAATAATTTGAGTCTCTCATCTTTAAGAAGTAATCAAAGAACCCAACAAAGCAATAGTATACTTTGTTTAAAACAATCCATTATTTAAAAAGCAAAACAAAACCCAACCCACAAATAAAAATAATGCTTAAACATAAAATTTTTCCTGGTGTCTAGATGAATCAGATGCTACTCAGAGTGCTGCCTGTTTTATGAGGAAGCTCTAGACCAAAACACATTCCTAATGGGCATATTATAGCAATCAGTTTGTAACGTGCTACCCATTATTAAAATATCTTGTTAATTGCTAAACAAAATGTTTAACAAAAGTGGCTATCCAATATTTAAAAATGTAGTTTAATCTTCTGAAAAAACAATTTCTTTGATACTGTATTATTCGACCAAGGTTTTCTAACAGCAAGGGGAAAAGACGAGATAAGAACATCAGAAGATTGCTTTTGCACCCACTTTGATTTCTGTGTGTGCATTGCCACGCTATTAACAAACCCCAGTAATTTATATCCCAGTTGTATTTACATCCTTTGTCAAATATGTATTTGTCATTGAAATTAGGAACTGAAATTAGCAAGCACTTAGTAAGAAAACAGATATTTCTGTATATGAAAAGGTCATTTCTTCAGTCGTAAAATATTTCTTGTTAATTTTGTACAGTACAAGACTACAACCATAGCCTGATGTTGAATAAGAAAGGAGAAGGCTAATTAAAGAACAAAGGAACAGACTGCAAAGACTTATCCTTTTCATATTTTAGTTTTCAGCAGTTGCATTCTTAAATAAAATACATTACATGTTGTATGAGGTTTGCATTTATCTGTTTCTGTAATGGCTTAATAGGATTGACTGTCATTTCAAAGTATTTACTACTAGTAAAGCCTGAAGTATTTTACTTGGTGCAGGAGAGACTGACCCTTTTTCTACTTTACATTTCTTCTGTTGAGTTCCTGTACACCTTTCTTACTTTAGTCATTGTCAAACTACCAGTTGCTTCCAGGACCATGTGTGACATCTTTCAAAAAGTAAATTCTATCATTTTTTTACAGATAAGGAAGCATGACATGAACAAGCTTCAGTAATTGTCTCAATTCTCATGACAAAGCATTGGGATTGGAACAGATTCTCTTTTCAGATACCTTCTCACACCCTTGGCAACACTGCTAAGGATTTGTTAAGTTATATAATAATCCACAAGAATTTACCTGCTGGCAGGCCATTCCAGGCAATAAGCAGGCAACAGAGCACATACAACTCATCATAATGACATTGAGCATTCCAAATTTCCACATCCAATGTAGGTCTGTTGGCTACTTTTGTTATCAGGAAGTACACACAAATGATACCATCTCTACATGTGAAGTAAATGGATGCATGTGCACCGTGTGTCTGCTGCCTCCTCGGAGAGCTGGGTTTACTCTGTGTTCGTGGAAAAGGTGTTTTACCAAAGTGCAACACAAGTGGCATTTCCCCAAAGTCAGCCTACTGCCTAACCAGCACACTTACATAGGGGTAAGGTTTATACTGGAGAAACTGTTACTGTGTGCACCAGTCCTGTGCAAACTAGCCTGAACAAAGTCATTCCCAGGACCAGAACAATTCCCTCAGCCTGCAGGTTGCCACCCCCACAGGTGGCAAAGTATCTGCTCCATATGTTGCTCTAAGCACTTAGGCCAGGCACTCCCTGATTTCTCAGATTCAGGACAGAAATTTAAATACAGCTTTAAATGAACTAAAAATTAAGAACTAAGAACAACATTCCTATAAAAATAATTGTTGTCTTATGTTTTATACTGGAGACAGAAACAACCACTGTATTAAAGTTTTCAAAATCTGTTTTCAAATACAGCATATGTCAGTGCAGGATTTCAGGTCCCAAACCTTGGACAGCATTATGGAATACACTTGGCAGTGTACATTATGGAATACACTACTCTGGAGGCACACAGAAAAAGGGAAGTGGAAGTCTTACCCTTGCGGTTCTTGGACGGTCTTGTTTTCCACTTTCTGTTCACATTCTTTTATCATAGAGCTCAAAATAACCTAAGACACATAAGGAAGAGAGATACATGACATTTGGTATTTTTCCTTTTACATTAACGCTTCTCATGAAATCCACTCTGCAAATAATTCTGACATTAGCAGAACTGTTTAAAACATTTCTCTGTTTTTTTTTTTTTCCCAAGTGCCTTTGAGTTCCAGTTATCTGATAATGCCTTGTGGTTAGAAACAACAAAAATGTTCAAAATAACTTAAAGAAGAAAATGTTTTCCAAATAGTTACAGCAGTTCAGGACTCTGTCCTTTTGCCCCAGGCTTTTAAAAACAGCACTAAAACAAACCCACATCTGTGCACACTAGATCTTCATGAACATTATGCATGAAAGAAAAAGCAAGGAAAGAAAAGTCTTAGATAGTATCCTAAGACAACATCTTAATGGAAGGAAGTGCTAACTTCAACCTGATACCATTCCACTGGCATCTTCCAGAGTTCCTGTGATTCATGGCTTTTTCCTTCTATTTATGCAATTACAGTGTTGAAGGTTTCTGCAGAGTATTTAAGACTGAAGACACCTCTACACTGACATTTTTACACTTATCCAAAAATGAGGAAATTATTCCCAATAGCAGCCTTTACAACAAAATCATACAGTTAATTCATGGGATAGATAAATGAGTCCCTGCCCTGTTCACTACTGTTTTAATGCATGAAGACAAAAATGCTTTGTCTTAAATTGCAAATGCAAGATGTGATGGGGGGGGGGATGGGGTGTATTCTATTGCCAACTTTTAGAGATGGGGCAGTTATCTTCTGTTAATTGGGCAGTTTATCTCTTCCACAACAATCCTCCATCCAGGAGATATCTTCTGTTGATGGGCCACTGAGTGGCATGGCTGATAAATATACATCATCCCATTGAGATGCTCTGCCCAAGGGGAGGTGCCAAGCATTCCTTCCTGGATATAATCTGAGTTTTGGAACACCACAGGCAGCCTTTTCTCACTGGATTCCCAAAGGAGCAGCCTTTTTTTCCACTGGATTACCAGAGGAAGACCAGGCCCATCTACAACACCACTGGACCTTCACAACAAAAACCACACCCTTCTGCAGGATTACTGCTTCAACAGAACCACATCTACCATTCCAGGAGGACTGCAGCCACCATTCCATTTGGACTGCTGCCAACAGCCTGACCCACAGGGTGTCAAGGTCATATGCTGACTCTGACAGTGTTGTTTTGTATTACTGCATTTTTATTCTTACTTTTCCTAATAAAGAGCTGTTGTTTTTACTCCCATATCTTTGCCTGAGAGCCCCTTAATTTCAAAATTAGAACAATTTGGAGGGAGAGAGTTTACATTTTCTATTTCAAGAGAGGCTCCTGCCTTCCTTAGTAGACACCTGTCTTTTCAAACCAAGACATGTTTTGAAACACTAAGGTAAAAAAGTTAGAATGCAAAGTATGAAACTATAAATATATACAAACACACACATCTATATACACCGCATAAATGGAAACTTCCTCTGCCACAGCTCAGAAGAAAGCAAAATACTTTTTTGAGACACTAAACTTAAAATCTCAAAGCCACAAGCAATTAAAATTAGAACTGTCTTACCAAATCTGAATATATACAAGAAAGGAAAAACCTATTTTCAATCTCTAAAATACAGATCAGTCACTAATGGTTACTACCAACTGATAACTATTTTGAAATGTATTTGTAACAATTAAAATTCTAGTTTCTGTCAAGTCTGCAGCACAATCTTTAATTACACTGATAAGATGTGGCCTGGTCTGCAGACCTGTGCCACTGCTCACGCTATTTATCCAGAAGTATTACTTCAGCATTTGAAACATTTTAGGTAGCAGGTGTTACACACCCTTGAGTGTTTCAGAGTGGCATTCAAACAGGACTACAACTCTTCCTGCTACATTTGCTGTCCCCCATTTGCATAAAAGGTTACACAAATATTTAGGCTCAGGAGTACTGAGGTACGAGAGAAATACATTCAGAATTCTAGTGAAAAAACAAGCTTTTTGTTCTGTATCAAAAAAGCCCTGAAATTTTCAAGCACAGCCACCATAATTTTTATTACTTATAATTTCCACCTGTGCACTGGAGCTTTCCTACATTTTTATACATCTGAATCCAGATGTTCTAAATACCATCAATGTGAAGCCTTAATCAAAGGGGACACTAATTCATCAAGGACCCAGGATAATTTCAATAACAGGATGGCTTTCCCATCCATTGCACAGCTCCTTCTGGGAAGGCTGTGTAATTCTTGGATGAAGTGGAGCAATTCTTGTGTCTTCTAAAATTTAATTTCTAAATTTCTACATTATGGCTTTGCACATAGCGCTCAGACCTATTCCCTTGGGTTCTCCTTGTTTGGTTATAGCACTGATTATGAAATCACATCTCCTTAAAGAGAAATATTTTAGAGCACTAATAAATATAGAGACACTTAAGAGACTTAACATGCTGAAGTCTTATAAACAATACTGCAGTATATGGACTAAATATTTTTACCAAGTACTGACTCACTATCATGCAACTCAAATCCACTTACTTTGAAAACCCATAGAAGGCAAGTGGAAAATGAGGAAGAAGGGACTTGACATTGAACTAGAGATGCAGGTAAAGTATCTAAATGTCTGCTCAAGGTGAAATGCTTCCTTCAAAGATGAGAAGGTTTGACCTAAATGCCCAACTTACACTTTTATTTATATGAAAAAAAAGGAAAACAAGTATGAGGTATGAGTGGTAAATTCTGCCAGACAGGACCACACAAGCCAATTCCACAATGTTACCCTTCCAAGATGAGCATAAACTCTGTACTGATGTTAAAGCCATTACAGCTAAGGCTCTGTCATTTAGAAAATGTGTGTTTGTCAATTGATATGCCATTGAATCATGAATAACACCACAGAGGCCAAAATAATGAAAAAGGCTTAATTCTGTTTATGCAACTGTCTAATTGTTTGAGACAGTACATGACATTCATTTCAGAAAACATGATCTTCAGATAGAAGGCTTCCAAGACAGACACTAGAACTCACTGCATCTCAGAAGCCTCTGTCATGATGCCTACAAACATCCTATTGAAGTGAGAAGCTGATTAAGCCCTAGATATCCATTTCTACAAGAAAGGGATAAAAACTGTAAAGCCTGTAGTGAGCTTTCTAACCCACTGGAGCAGGAGTAAATATTTTTAATTTTATATTGCTCTTTGGCTAAAAAGCCGAAGCACCTGGCATCATGACTGAAGTCACTTAAGCACAGTAATGCAGAATGTGGTAATGGAGGATTAAGAGCTGTCTTTACTTACTGATTTATTTTAAATCCAATTCCAGTCCTCTGTTCCTTCTCTGACTACAAAATTCAAACTCAATCAAACCCCTTGTTCTAATTCAGGGTATCTTTTGAACTACTATGTCTTTAAACCATAGAAGTTACGTTAACTACAAAAATGAAGTAGCAGTATTCAGTCAGTTATCCCACTGGTGAAAGAAAATGAAACTTTTGCCTAACTGCAGCTTTCAGATCTATGTTTAAGACCTCCCAGTCCATCTTCTACCTCTCTCTGAACACAGAGTATCTATTATTGCCACACCTCCAGTGCTGCCCGTAGTACAGAATACAACTCTGTTGCCTTTGAGTGATGCTGTTTCTTCTGACTCAGCCTTCTGAACTCAGGTTCTTTCAGGTTGAAAAGTTCCTCCAGTAATAATACACAGAAAATAAAAGATTGATACTACAGGCTTTTAGATGGCAAATGTAAGTGGAAGAAGGAACTTTGTTACTGAATATAAGAACTTCGGCGTCCTAGAGAATACAGTAATCTCAATTCAGTCACTTTTGCATATACAAGGAAAATAAAATAATTTTCTCACATACAAAGTAATTAATGAAAGTGCAGTATTAACCTTTAAAGACTAGAACAGTACTCTTCTGTACATTCTGATTAAATCTTTTCCTCCATCCCTTGAAATGTTCATCCTTTTAAGATTTTCCCCAACATGCAACAAAACAACATCTCTTGTATTTCTGCTACTGACTTAAGATCTCTTTGTTTCAATCTCTGTTAGTATTCATCCTCTTCAAGTACTTACCAAAAAGGTGCATATGGCCAAGATTTTCAAGTTATTTAAGCTGCCTTCTTCTGCTAACTTTTTTGGGTTTTTTGCTGCTTTCTGTAAGCTCCTCCTACCACAGAAGGTCTTGTTCACTCCCATGTTGTCCTGTCTGCTTCTCTTCATCTGCTCTTTACAATTCACAGAGTTACAGAGTGGGTGAGTTTGGAAGGGATCCCTGGAGGATCATCTGGTCCAACCCCCTGCTCAAGCAGGGTGACCTGAAGCCAAATGCCGAAGAAGAACATGTCCAGATGGCTTTTGAGAATCCAAGCATTTAGGCTCCACAACCTCTTTGGACAATGTGGGCCACTGCTCTGTCATTCTCACAAAAAAAAACCAAAACAAAACAAAAAAAAAAAACAAAACAAAAAAAACCAACCCAACCAAAAAACCCAGCTCTGCCCATGGTTCTCTGGTCTTGTCACTGAGCACTACTGAGAAGAGCCTGGCTCTGTCCTCTTTGGACCTTCTCTTCAGGTACTGATAAAATTCACCCAAACCTTCTCTTCTTGAGGCTGAACAGTCTCAGATCCCTCATTTTCTCCTCCATCCCTTCACTGGAATTTCTCCACTGAGTCCATGCTTTTGTACTGGGGAGTCCAGAACTGGACACAGTAATCCAGATACGAAGTGTACCCCAGGTATTTTAGGACTCTACTTCCCTAATAATCCTTAATAGTTTCTTTCCGTCGCTCCACAATTTTTATCTACGTTTTCTTGGATATATTGTAGCCAATGATTTTAGTGCATCCTCGGTTTGAGTAACATAAACAAAACCAAAAACATAAACAAAAGCATTTCCTTTTTCTTCAGTCTAGGAAGACCTGTGTTTTGACATTCATTTCTGATGGTTGAGTATTTGTCTCCAGAGATCCTCAGCTCAGAATTATATTTTACAAGTTTTTACTGTTTTTGAAATCATGTGACATATTCTTTACCAAAGAAACCTCCTCAATGTCACGTTTTGAAACCACTTATGAGCAGTTCTCCTTAACTTCTGGTTTTAAATGCCATCACATTTTAACTTCTGCCACCTACATCTCATACTCAGTAAACAAAGTTTACTGCTCACCTCATGTTCTGGAGAGAGATGTTCCATGTCGGTTCGTAAACACTTCAGTCCCGGTAAAAAGTGATTGACCATTAAATCCTCTGAAATAACTAAAACCCAGGTTGTTAAGGTATTGTAAGGATTGCCTTTTGAAATTATACTTTTTTTTCCTGTCTTCTGATAATGTTGTTTTATGGAACACAAGGGAAGCAGCAAAACTAAGAAAATGAAACAGCGTTTGACATTTCATGACTAACAAAAATGAAAAAAGATCTTAAACATATTTAACATCATGTATTTCATACATCCATATAATTGTTTTAAGATTTTTTTCTTGATTTATTGTTTAAGATCAAGAGTTTTGTTTTTTTAGCTTTGTTTTTTGAAGCATCTATCAGTTCTAACATATGGGGAAGTGGCTGAGCGGGAGTTCATTTTCTGCGCAGCAGCCCTCAGTGCTGTGCTTTGCTGTGCTTTGCACAGACCAGTGCTCAGGCTACTGCTGAGCAGCGCTGGCACAGCATCAGTGCTCTCTCTAAACATTCCCCCCATCAGTAGGCTGGGGGAGGGCACACAGCCTCGACAGCTGACCCAAACTGACTAGAGGGATGTTCCACACCATATGATGTTTATTCAGATATAAAAACTAAGAGAAAGTGGTGGTGGCAGGGCAGGACCATTTGTTATTATGATGTTTGTGTTCTGGAGCGACTGCTGCATGTGCTGAAGCCCTGCTTCCTGGAAAATAGCTGCAAAGTAGAGAATAAATCTTCTGTTTTGCTTGGCTTCCATGCACAGCTTATGCTCTATTAAACTGCCTTTATTTTGACACGAGTTTCTCCCCCACCCTTACCCATCCTGTTGAGGAGGGGAATGAGAGTGGTTTGGTGAGTACCTGTTGTCCAGCTACTCCATGATATTTACCATCTCGTAAAACCTCCCCCTTATATTGAATAGATCATGTTTTATATCACAGATTCAAAGACAAACTTAGTAATTTCTCTAATATTAAACTTCTTTCACCACCAGAGAAATAACAGCTAGATTTCCTCTGAAAAAAGGATACAACAACAGGAAAGAGCACTGTAGGACTCAAACAGGTGGGTAGCGATATCCAGTCTTTTAGAATCAACAGACTGCTGGTTGTTGACCAAGGCTAACTTGTGCAAGTGTGGAATAACAACTGGAAAAGTAAATACAGGAATAAGTATTTGAAACTGCTTTCCACAGACTTGTTTACCATTAAACAGGTGCTATGTGGCAACTGCAGGCATTTGAAACTTCACACATCAGCATGGAATAAGAACTGCAATCAATTCCTTTTGATGGGATTGCCCTTGAACATGTAATGGATTGATACAAACTTGAAATAAAAATTTGTGGTAGCACCACCTAATATAAAAAGGTAGCCTGGAGTCCCTTTGAAATAATAACAGTTTACAGAAAAGAAAGAAAACCCCCATCGATGTAACCAGCATACCTATTAGCTTTTGGACAGAGAGAAGAAGACTGCATCTTCCCATGGATGCAACTTACATTCGTCTCTAAATCTGGGCTCAGCGTTAGGTCCAACTCTTCCAAATGTTTTTATGATTTCTGTATGTAAAGAATGTTGGTCTTGATACTGAGGATCCTCCAGGAAAGATGCCAGCTGCATTTTCACTCTCTCCAGAAGCTTAAGAATTCCCAGAGAAATAGAAAGAACACAAAAGAATTAAGATGCTAGAAATTGTTCTGATCAGTTCAGAGTATATTTACAATCTTCTGTATTTCAGATGACAGATCTTAGACTTTCTTTATAGATATTTCTATAAAGAAAGTCAAAGATTTAAATTTATGGATTGAAAAATCTACATTTATAGATTTTTTTCTTAGAGAATGTTTCAAACTCTTTGATGCACCTCTATGTTTTAAAGACTGTTACCAGGGTTTAAATCTGATGGGTCTTTTAACAGACCCATATAGCTGATCTTTCCTCCTGAGGTTTCCTTGAGTCTGATATTCCCCTTTTTTAACTGCTATTACAGTTTTCCTCTTATTTCCTCTTAGTTATTAATAACTAATAACCACAGAGTTTTCCTGTTTAATTAGAAATCAATTAATAGCATTTTTTTGTAACGTATCTCAATTAATAGGTTGAAATTTTTTTTTGCAGGGGACAGAGATGCAAAAGTAACCTTCATAAAGTCAGTGGAATTAAAAAGATTTCTTCAACTAAAGGCTAGAAAACCAAAAATGATATCAGTATTAAATTTGGATTCAAACTTGAAAGAAGCAACATTTTATGATACATTTTGGAAGGTGCTATCACCCCTGTACTGTAAGGGTTATTATAATTAGTGCAATGAATGCAGTAATTTCTGTGTGGTAACAAAACAATATTCTTCCCAACTGATTATAGGCGTGTATTCCAAGCTGCAAAATTCTAACTTTTCCATTGTCCAAGTACGTGTGAGTCATCACTGACTTGACTCACATTACTCACATTTCCTCAAACACATTCTTTTAGAATATGTTGAAATTACGGGAAGAATGCAAGCTCTGCAAAAAGCTGCAAGGACTTACAGACTGCACAGTTGTTATATGAAATAAAATCCAGTTTTTGACTGTTTACAGCAGAATCCTGTCTTCAGAATTCTTATCTATTATCATGGCATCATCCTTAAAAAAATGAGGAGGAATTGCATCTCTGCATTATCTTCAAGGAATACTTGGCTAATATCATTATATCTTTCAGTGCCATCTTGGACACCAAGGGCTAAACCAGCAGATATGACTGGAACAACAAGAGTCTTGTGTTCTTCTAAAGTATTTGGGAGCCAAGCAGGATACCCTAAAGCACCTAAAAAAGTATAATATACAATAGTACAATATGTGGATGTTTTTGGTCACCATTTTAAAATAGAAATATTTCATTTGGAAATAATGGAGTTAGATTTCACAACTCTACTGGAGAAGGTTATAGAAAACATTTTGAGCATGGGATTTCCCATCTTCTGGTACAGGCCTCCCCTCTACTTATCTGTCTCTGTTTGTTTATGTTTGGTTGAGATTTAGAAGGAAATGTTTTTATTAGTTACAAGGGTTGGTTTGTTTAGACAGAAAAAAAAAGCCCATTGCAAAACCAGAAAGAACTTTGGAAGAGAATATGACAAAGAAAGAAGGAAAGAATTTATGACTTGCCCTTTCTTTTCTTCTGGATTTATTAAAAAAATATCCTCTTTATGCTACAAGAACACAGGTGACAACAGGTGTCTTACCTCTCTCTGAGTAACAGTTTCCATGATGGTCCCAAAAGCAGGGATTGTAGCAATCCTTACTGAACTACAATGGAAGAATAGGGTCTTTAAGATGTATTCAACACCAAGAACAAAACTACTTAAATAACAATTTAAAAATTAGTACTTTTAATTTACATTAGTTTCTAGCAATGACAAAGGAGATAAAAAAAGAAAAAAAGCAGACCAGGAAAAAGACAGGATTATCTCAAGGTCTCAGTCTGAAACTCACAATTCAGGATCACTGGACAAGGTAACAAGGGCCGGAGCAACCCGCTTGTCAACTAATGCTTCACTCATGCCTCGAAGAGCCAGCTGTAAACCAGTCAACATGCAATAAAAAATGCTTTGGTAAACGTGAAGAACTGGGTTAGCTGTGACTGAAGATGGGCAGGCAGACTCTTGGGGTTGTTCTTGGTTTAGTCACCCACACAAGACATTAAAGCCACTAAGACTCTATTCATGCTGGAGCATCTGTTAGTAACAAATTGTTAGTGAGATCAGCAAAGCATCCCTTCTTAGCTTGAAAGAAATACCACATCAAAATGTCCACAAAATGAAGTGCCATGGTTGTCTATCAGAAATGAGATGCAGCCAAAACTACTCTGCATTTCATTAATGCAGATGATGCTTAGATTTGCAGTAGCAAAGCTGATAGCATTACAGAATAGTAGTATTCAGCTTTCTGCCAGAAATGATGTAAGCAAATTTGAAAACTGAGAACATGATTAAATATAAACAAAAATTCAATTACATGGATTTACGTTTTCTATTTAAATTTTATTCAGCATTTTTATACAGTTTAATTCCACGTGTTCCAGTAAACCTCTTTATTTAGAAATAAGAGATTTAAATGTTACTTTCCTTTAAAAGTAATTCAATTTTTGATCAGCTAGATTAAGAGACATAACCGATGGCTATTTCTTTCTAAGTATTAAGAGGGATGCTAGGTATATAAGACAGTCACGGAACTTACATTTCAGGGTCACTGGAGAGAGTAATGAGAGCAGGAACAACTCTCTGAGCTACCAGAGTTTCATGTACCCCCTTCACCAACAGCTGAATGGTCGGAGCAGGGGGGTATCACAGGTGATGCACGGAAAGAGCGAGCACAGTATCATGGGAAGAAGAATGGCACAACCAAGAGAGAGAAAGAAAAAACACAAAAAGCAAACCAAAATTAGAAGCTAAGCAAATACCGCTACACTAGAGCTTCATAAATGCAAAGACATGAAGAAAGCTAAAGTGGTCTGGCAATCAGCACAAACGTGACTAATTCAACAATACAATGTTTTCTTTATTTTCAGGTATTTTAAAACTTGAACTCAAACCTTTAGCAAGTAATTGCATGCTTTATTTCAGATACAATTATAACTATTAATAAAGTTATGCATAATTAAGTACTAAAGCAATGTCAATTTGAATTTGATGATTTTGTGTAAATGCTGTTACTAACTCAACACAACAGTATTTATCATAGTAGGTGGCTGTCACATGCAACAGAGAAGTCTTGACTAGGCCAAATGTGTGTAGATTTTCCCACACTGAGTGATACATCTCACACCTTTTACAATGAGACAAACAGCACCTTTCCAGATGCCAAAATGTTTTCCTGAAAGTCATTCAGGACTCCTTGATATTTAACTACCATCCAAGCAGTATGCATGCTGGTCTATGCAGGGACAAAATGGAGAATCCTTGAACTATCCATTAAATGTACTTCCTCAAGTCTTTTTGCAAACCAAGGAACAGATATATTTATTGCACTGCATTCCAAACGTTGAAAGCTTGAAATCACAGTAAAACTTATTACCATGAACACAACAAAGTTGTTTGAATCCAGATGTTCCCAGGTGATTTTTTACATTACCTATGTAGTTATACACAAGCATTTGCTGCATATGTTGCAAATACCCTTTACATGCTTTCCTCATATGAAAACCTACTAATTTTCAAACCAATTTGCAAACTTTTTAAATATTCAACAAAATGGTAGGTTTAGTCTTCATTAATAAAAAAGAGGAAGGATTAGATATTTCCATTTAGTGTCTCATTTAAGGAGGTCTGCATATATTTGCTGGTTTTAGAAGATAAATACAAAAATCTTATCAGTAAGTTTATATGAGAAATATGAAATGTCTTTTTAATATTTAGCTATATTCTGATTACTCATATTGCATAATGAGCACTAATTAAATTCTAAGCTATTCCCCTGGGAAAAACAGCTGTCAGTATATCTGTATCAAAACCAGACAGTATTTACATCCTCTAACTAGAAAAGATTTTACATTCTGCTATTTGTTAGAGTGTTCCTGCTTTATCAACTCTGAATTTAAACTAAAGTAAGTTGTAAAATATTGGAAGGAGTATGACTTTTCAGAAGCTTCTATATAAAGCAGTTGTTCCTGTTAAGCAACATTTATGTGTGCATGTATGTGTGTACATGCGTGAGTGCACACAAACATGGAACAAAGTATGGCCTCACAAACAATTACTGGAGAAGGAAGAACAGGAAGAAGCTGTGTAAGAACATAAGACACTATTGCTGCAAAGCACCTGGAATAGCAAAGTTGCAAGATCCTATACTTGTTATTCAGAAAGTATAAGGATGTCAACATTTTAACATTCAACTACAACATTTTAACATTAATACATTTCACAATTATTTACATTGGCAACAACTCCAAGTGCCAATCTGTTGAGTTCATGGGCTACTCTTCAAACAGCTATTAAGGACATAGCTCAGTTTGCTTATGATGGTTTTACTCTCATATACAGCTTTATTAATTTTTACATCTATTAAAATAGAGAATGCTTATAATTTTCCATCTTGGATTTACAGAGACTTGAGCTTTCTTTATGAACCTTCATTTAGAGAAAAGTCTAGCAGTTATATAATGATTTGAAAAAAAAAAATAACGCTTGTGATTTATATAATTAGCAAATAATCTGGAATGATCTCAGCTTCATTCCTGTCTGGTCTGCCACATTTTTAAGTATGGTAAAGCATGGTGAACAGATGCATTCCATCATACAGAAAATAAAACATGCTTTATAATACAAGTGTCATTGTGAAGATGTGTCCCTAGCCCTGAACCCAAACAGACCAGCAAAGCTTATGTATAAGTCAACTTATACTTATTCACGTTCAAATCAGAGCAATCAAATCTGTTTGCATCAACATTCAAATGGGAAGCTGCTGACTACAAACATAATACAGAAGCAACAGGAACAGCTGGGTGGGCAAAGCTGTGTAGCAGCATGTAAGGTTAGAGTGAGACAGACAATGTAAATTGTTATCTTTTTTTGATTCTTCTAGATAATTACTTTTACATACTACAGCTTAAAAACGATAGCACAAAGCTTCCAGTCCCAGTGGAGCAAGGGAGTGGAAAGGCCTCACATAACTTCTGTGTCCTTCCATTCCTTAACAGACTGTAAAGGTTTGGTAAAGCAGTTGTGCTTGCAGTCTCTGTGCTGCTCAGAATCTTCACTGTTCTTATACAACTGTCCTGCAGGTCACATACTCTTCCTCATATTATCTAATCACCAGGCTTTGCCATTCAGCAGCCTCTGAGGTTACAGAAATTCCTTGGGTGATGGAATTTTCCAGCAGTGAAACCAACTGTTACTACCTCTTCACACAGGTGACTTCCCAAATTTACGTAATACCACGTATAAATATGTATACCATGGTTATCCAGGAAATAGCAATATGCTACTATTTTCAAGCAAGAGAAGCATTTAAAAGAAAGTTGCCTAGGCTTTGCTAAAAATTGGAATATGCTAAGAAGCAAGATATGAAATAGCATGCATAGACTGCCTGAAAATAATCAACATGCTGCTGCATTTGAAAAGAAGCTGCAACCAATACAACAGCCTATTGTAATTGAGGTGTTTCATATGTTTGGCTAATACTTATTAGGGAAGAAGAGCTTATTATTACAAATAGGTTATAAAAAACACTTTTGTGAGAGGGAAAATATGCAAAGAGATTGTAACAGGGTCCAAAAGTTGCCATTTCCTTTTTAAAAGGAGAGGCAAAAAAACCCAAATAGAAACCCCAAAAAAACCAAACCAGCAAAAAAGGACATTGTTGGACGTTTTCAATTGAAGTCTGAGGATGGAGCTTGTGGTTGTTTACTGCTCTTTCTGCTCTGACTTGCAGTGTCACTAAAGAAAGCTGTTGCATATGTTAAGTGCTCTTTTTTTTTTGAGGCACCCTTCAGATTTGTTTTTGCAAATGGATACAAAATGTCAGGTTCAGCTAGAGGTCCCTTCCAAAGCTATCCAAACAAGACATATATGGAAGAAATGTACAGAAAAAAAAGAAGGAAAAAGGAATGGTGATTAGAAATATGTGTTTCTAACACTCAAAGGACAAAGTTCTCTCTTTGTTCAGCCAATGGAGTATGTCCCAGAGATTTTGCATATGCCTTTTAAAATTAACATTTGATGAAACAAAGGCATGATGTGAAAATAAAAGCAAATTTACTAAGTATGCGTTTCAGTCTTTATTCGGACCAAAATTTGTAGATGCTAAGGGAAAAATGAAGCTGTCATGATGAGGTAAGTAAAATGACTGCAAATTCTTTTAAATGTTTTTAAATTTCTACAAAAAATATGTATTTGGTTTTATGTGTGTCTTCACCACATCTACCACAAAGAAAACTAGTTTGAATTGCAATGCAAGTGCATTGTATGAGCATACACAAGACCTACTGAAAATGGTAAGTTGTATATTAGACTACTGATGATGTGCTGAATAGCAGAAGTTAAAACTCAGAGATGCTTATATTTAACTACAGACCTATAGAAAGATGTGCTGTTGAACAGAGAACAGACACAAACTACTGAACAACAGCCTCCTGCTCCATCACACAGTACACAGCTAATTTAAGTTGTAATTATTAAGAACGTAGCAATATTGTCTGATGGATCCCTGTTTTAAAAACTAAACTCTAGTTTTAAAAAAGTGAAAAAGTTTGGACAACACTTACCTCAAACATTCTAGCAGCTGTACACCGAACAAGAGCAGAAGTATGCACAACTCCATACCACAAAACAGTTAATAGTAGCTCGTGATAAGCTGGGTTTGCACTAGAACAAAACAGTTGGGCAATTGATCAAACAAAAATACTCTCAAGCCCTGGATGTGTTCTTTAACTAAAACATGCAGTCTTAAGAATTCCTTTTTCAACAAATCTAAAACTCCAATATTTATCCTTTCTGAAGGATACAAAATACTTATCTCCTTATGACAGACTTGCAACAGTCTAGAAAATATATTCTTTCATGTTAATTACAAGAACCCCAAACTCAACTTTATGAACATAATTTTCAATGAATTTTATCGAATGCAAATACACATCTAGAACAAATGACAATAGTATAGTAAGTACAAAATTAATTTCCACTGCATTCTCAATGAGTTATTTTTGTCGAAATCTTTTGTTTGGATTTCGGTACTCCTCTTTTACACTTCAAATTATTTTTTTTAACTGCTACATTTTTAACCAAGAAATTACATTTACACCAGGGAAAAAAAGCAAGTATACCCTTTACTCACCCAAAGATCATACTTATTTAAAATTACAAATAGATTAGCAGCTTTTAATAAAAGCTTCTAATGTATTTAGATGTAGTCAACCCAAAGGTATATTCTTTACCCTAGTTCCACAAAGGAAGCTTTCAGGCTATCAAGAGGAGCGTGGGACAGTGAAAGCATAGTCATTACATCTTCTAGGAATCCAACTAACAGCTTGCGGTCTTCTTCCTGAAAGAAGGGAAGAAGGGAGTATGGTGATGAATTGCTGGGAGGATTGCTGAGGTTATGATGGCAACCTACAGCTGCAGAGGAGACAAACTATGAAAAAGAACTAACAAGATTAAGCATTTAACAGTTTTCTTAGGAACTTCAAAAATGTATTTAAAGAACAAGAGCCTTTCAAAGCAAACACATGAAGAGATTGTGTTTCATCTACTAAGCACATACTCATGCATAAATTCTTTTCTTAAAGAGAATTCTAAGAACAGTACTTAAGCACATTTATGACTCCTGAAGGTTTGTAAGCCATAATCCACTAAACATTTGTAAGATTATGAAGAATTTATTTTTTTTCCTGTAGGATATGTATATACTAGAACTTGACTGCTCATTGCTGGAGGATTTAGGTATAATTGATAGTGTGCTTGTTTTAGTACTAGGTAACATTAAAATTTTAAGACTCCAACTAGGCTTCAAATGGCAATTTACCTGTTTCAGTAAGTTTTGCACCATGATGTCTGCCAAGTTCACAGTTAAATGGCTGAGAACCCGTTTCAGGAACAACATTAATTGAGTTTTGATGGAGGGGCATGGTAACACATGATCTAAATGTGCATCACCACCTGACTAGAAAATTTTGTTTGTAAATGTATTTACAGAGCTGCCCATTCATCTACCTATCTTCAAAGCACAAGAACAGTAAGTTTTCAATGAACACAGTAATGTTTAAGTATTTTTTTTAAATAAGTTTCACACACTATTATACAACAACAAAGAAACAGAAACCCAAACCTACCTGAATATAACATGTAAGGACCCCTGTTGCATAGATGGGAACTGTGGCTTTTGTTAGCACTCCATTACCTGCTGTGGAATCTAATGAAACACAGTGAAGAATTGGGGTTTCATACATACATATGAGTATAAAACATATATATTATATATAGTAGACTTATATGTGTGCATTTAAGCATTATAGACTCAATTACATCTTTATATATACATGAAGAATTTATATGTATCTATACCGAAACATGCTTAAATAATATTCAAGAGGTATTTAGATTTGAGATTTTTTTTTTACCTTACACACAATCTACAACTTCAGAGTGTTCCATTCAGATTAAGATGAGATTTTTCAACATTTCACAAAGATAACAAATTTGAGAACTGCAGCCAGACAATGTTACTTGAACAAGGGAATGAAAGTTTTTTTCCTGTTGCAGTTAAGATCAATTTATTTCAGTAAAAAGCTACTTACCTATGTTTTCCTCAGACAGTCTTAAGATTTCCTGGAACTGTGGTTTTACCTATGCAAAGGATGATGAATCCCATATAAGAATTGGTCAACGGTAATTGACCTGTTACCAGTGTCAATAAACTTAGAAAAATAAAAAGAATTGCAAAACAGACAAAAAAATCCTCAAAACAAAACAACAATCCCCTCTCTGGAGGTAGCATGTACTGCTAACAGAGTTTTATCTTTAGGTAATCCTCTTGTGTTTGACAATTTCCCTTGAAGTATTTTTAAATTTTATTCAGAAGTTATTTTATTGAGAAAAAATTATATAATTCCTTGATAAAAATGTTAGATTTAGATAGATAACACCTACAGAAAATATTTCAGGCTGGGAAGGCATCAACTTCAAATTTTTTAATCAAGTAAAGCTGGAGAACTTATGTGTACTGCAAAAAGTGAACAGTATGCTGCTCTGAAGAAAGAAAGTTGTTAAATTACCAGAATCAGGACAATCTCTCCCTACTCTCTCTGTCATTCACAAAGGAAATATGAAGAATATAGTTTAAAAAAAAATTGTCCCTGGTTGGGCAAGATGAGAAGGCAATTCCAAAATTACCAAAACCAGAAAAGGACACAAAGAGAGCTCTAAAAATAGCAGGTTTAAATGTACTTATGGAAAAACATCAATGTGACATGAAAATATAAATGGTCACAAACTGTGGCTGTTCCAACATACCGTAAATATAGAGAATATATGTTACCAAGTATATAGAATATTTAAAGTAGTATCTTACCTTAGTGTTTGTAAAAATTTTCCCAAATGTCCTACAAAGTCTCCAGAAAAATCTAGAGAATTCATGGACACTGGCAGTTGATGCTACATTGATCTTGCCAACTATTTCTATAAGCTGTGGTAGCCTAAAAATCAGGAAACAGAAGGATATTAAATACTACTCTAACTTTTTGCTTTTGTCCATTTACATTTGTATATATTTATTGCTTGTTTTAATAAAAACATGCACACACAGAGCACTACTGGTTCTAATAAAATTAGCTACATGTTCTGCACAATTCCTGACCCATGAAGAAAGCAAAGGTTTAAGTGCCAGAAAAGTCTGACCCATATTTTCAAACATCTGTTGCTATCACGAGATAGTCAGAATGCAACAATCTTTACTTCACAAGAGAATTAACTATACCGATGCAAAAATAAAAGAAACAACTTTTCAGAGCAAATAGTTACTTACATGTTCTCTTAGACTTGATTATTTTCTGAATAAAACCAAAAGCAATTCAGCATGAAAATTAAAACGCCTAAAATAAATTAAGTTTTAGTAATTCTCAAATGCAACAATTCTTCGCATTCTTATATTCAGTAATTGTTAAACATGCTTAAGAGCTATTAATTTTGACACATTTTAAAATTAGGTATCCTAAGACACAAATTAACTCACAGCTGATTGACTACCCATAGCAGAGTCTCCCAGCCTGTGGTGCCTTCATGTTCTAGCTGATGATCGTACAGTTGCAACAGCGCTGCCAATTGTTCGCGGCTTCCAATGATGACGGCGATGTCCTGAAGAGGCGACACGGGTCGGGGAAACCTAGTGACTAACAGCAGAGAACAAGCAACCATGAATGAAAGAAGATGACAATACCCTGGAGGTGATGTCAGAAACAACAGCTGAGAAACTGTGAAACTCATTAAGTGCCTTCTCTATAAGGTTATCAATTTGATTTTTAAAACTCAGTGAGTTAAAATCATCTCTGAAGAGATTGTGTAACCCTTGGTTAAAAAGAGAAAATACAGGGACATGATGTTATTATTATTGCCAGCATAGCCTGACCAAGGTTGAACCCCTGCCAGCATAGCTTGACCAAGGTTGAACCCTGCCTGACCAACCAAGTGGTCCTCTTGGATGGAGTGACTACATCTGTGAACAGGGAAGAGCTACAGATATCACCTATCTGGACTGCTCTAAGGCTTCTGACAGTCTCCCAAAACATCCTCTCTATACTGGAGAAATACGAATTTGATGGATCAGCTTTTCAGTGAATGAGGAATTAATTGGATGCTCACACCTTGAGGATAGTGGTCAATGCCTTAATATCATCAGATGGACATCACTGACAAGTTGTGCCTCTCAGGGGTCCATACTGGGAGCAGTAGTGCTCATTCTCTTCACTAATGACACGGACAAAGGGATTGAGTGCACCTTTGGCAAGTTTGCAGATGACACCAAGCTAGTGGTGCAGTGACACACCTAAGGGACAGGATGCCAGAGGGACCTGGACAAGATTAAGAAATAGCAATCTCATGAGGCTCAACAAGGCCAAGTACAAGGTGCTGTACTTGGGTCAGGGCAATGGAGGTTGGGGCATATGAAGGGATTGAGAGCAGACCTGGGGGTGCTGGTCAAGGATAAAACTGGACATGACATAGCAATATTTGCTTGCAGACCAGAAAACCAACAATATCCTGGGCTGCATCCAAAACAGCATGGCCAGCAGGATGAGGAAGGTGATTCTAACCCTCTGCTTCTCTCTCATGAGAGTCCACTTGGAGTGCTGCATCCAACTCTGGGGTCCCCAGCACAGGAAAGACATAGACCTACTGGAACAAGTCCCAGAGATGGCTACAAAAGTGTGAACAAAAAGACAGAGTACCTTTCCTATGCAGAAAGGCTGAAAGAGCTGTGCTTGTTCAGCCTGGAGAAGGCTAGGCTGAAACCTGAAATTTTTGAATTTGTTATTTAAGTAGTGACCACTCAGTGAAAAAGTGCTCATCTTCAAATTACTCAAGTCAGATAGATGAGCCTTACCATGGCATCCATTTTCAAAGGAGTATCAGACAGTAAGGTACCACTACATTCCAAATTCTCCTTTGCTACCCTTTCTTTGCATCTTCACACACATTATTATCAGCATGTGGCAGGTGTTACCAATAACATCTTTAAAGTATTTGCGACAGTAGAAAATATTCCACAGGCTAGGCTTGCTGATCTAAGGACAACTTCACCATGAGGCCATTCAGTCCTAGAATGGCTTGGTTTGGAAGGCACCTTAAAGATCACTTAGTTCCAACTCTACTACCATGGGCAGGGACACCTTCCACTAGACCTGGTTGCTCAAAGCTCCACCCAACCCGGCCCTTGAACACTCCAGGGATGGGATGGTCTTCTAGGATATTACACAGATAGATAACAGATGGTGATGCTGCTGCATTATGCTGTGTTTTTCCCACTCCATAAATTTGTAAGAATTAACTGATTCTGAGGCTAGCCTTCCTGAGCTATTGATTATTGGCTATTAATGAAAATCAATTCTTTAGAAACCCTTAGGAAGTACAATTAAAACTGCTTTGCTTTCTAAAAGCTTCTTATAAGAAGTAGAGAAAAATAGAAGTTTTTTTGTGATAATCAGTTATCTCAAGCATAGCAAGGGATGAAAGAAGGAAGCATTACTTAAGAATTTACTAAGGCAGACCAATATAAAAAAATCAACATAACAGAAATTAAAAATTTACCTTCTATTTGTGGTACTTCTCCCTGAAGTTTAGCCTTGCTTGTAAAAGGTGCATTCTGTAGCACCAGTGCAAACAGTGAAGGAATCAATGACTGCAGGGCGGAGAGATACATGTGGAGCTTATGTTCATCCAAGCCATGTTCTCCTTCCTGAAACAAACAGGGCATGAACAGGTCATCCAAACTGAAAGCTTCCAAGTTACTTAGGCATGCATTCCCGGGCAAGACATCAACACATCTGTGATGAGCTTCTACCCAGACACATTAATTATAAAGCAATTTAGCCTAATCATAAGCATATTTTGCTTAAGTCACCACTACTCAAAAGATTCAGGCAATACAGCCTTGGCATTTAGCAGCTCATGCTGATCAACAGACTGATGTTTTGAAAGAACATTTTTCAGCACATTTTGGAAATGTGGATCCTTTGCCTCAGAGATCAAGGCATCTAAACTGAATAAACAAGTCACCTGTACTCTGAGAACAAGTATCTTCTTATAGTGTGTTAGATAGTTATGAGGCACACAATTTTTCCAGAACTTTTGAGATATCTATCAAATGAAATGTGCAAACTGGACCATAACTGGGAATTACCTAATTTAACCATTCAAATCTACTTTTCTTGCTTATTTAATAAAATTTTCAGTTTAACAAAATTTACACAATTTCAATATGAGACAAATGCTATTAGGCTATAAAGCAAAACAGTATTAAAGAAGAGTATGTTTAGTGCATGGGAGGTTTGGTGATTTTTCTTTTTTTCCTTCTTCCAAAGTACAAGTAAAGAATACAAAGCAAGTTCTCCAATGCAGAAATAGCTGAGGACATACCCTGAGCAATTTTTCAATTTTATTAAGCAGTGTAGGTATAAGATGGAACTGTAAATTTCCCAGTTCTGTTGTCCAGGCAGCGTAAGCAGGTAAAAATACCTGATGCGTTGCACTAACCACACGCTCTGAAGGGTCTCCTAAAGCTGAAAGCAGCAGTTCAAAACCCTGGCAAAAGACAGTAAATAATGCAATTATTTCCCAAAAACTGATACACACATTTTACCACTCTGCCTTCAAAAACTCAAAGAGAGAAGTTCTTTATTTTCACATATGTGAAACATTATTGGGCAGCATCAAGCTGAACTATACATAGGCTTTGTTGTAGCAAGTGAATCTGTCATGGTAAGTGATGATGCCAAACTGGCTAATAATATCAGATGGGCAGTGAAGTGTTATGTTCTAAAAGGCAAATTATGAACTATTAGAGCAGCTGCTGTATAAGGCTTACACCTGAAATTCTAAGGCTACTTGTATTTTTTCTGTTTCGTCTTGGTGATATAGTAAAATCAACATACATACAAATAATCAATTTTTAAAAGTATCTGGAAAGAATAAAAATGCAGGAACTGAAACAACCCACTATTATGCAACTCCATTCATTATTTATGAAATATCTATAGAAAGCATCTTGCACATACATAACCCAAACCAAATTATACCTGTTGATATTTATCTGGATCATCAATATAGCCCATAATGATGCCAAGGCTTTTGATCACAGCTTCTCGTACCAGATCTGCCTTATCTTCCATTAGCATTTGTTGCAGCATGGAAAGTACTAACGAACTACGAATTTCTTTCTGTTTGTAAATGAAAAAAACATTTGTTAAAACAAATGAAACAAGAAATGTGGATTTGTATCAACTGTAATGAAAAGTTTCCATTTCTGTTAGTGCTCAAAAACAAAATCGCTTCCTCCAACCATAAACTCCTTTATGAATATTACATGTTCAGCTTTCACAACAGAAGATGAATGAATATAAAATGTCAGTAGCTTCATTAGAAAGGTGTTTGTCCTACTAAGCACAGAACTAAGGTCCTTTCATTCACATGGAACCAAAAATAACTAACAGCAGTAAAACTACTATAGGCCTAGACTTTAAGTAACCACTGCATTGTTAAATTGAAGAAATTGGGTTTTAAGGTCCCTCCTCCTGCCCTTTCTCTGAAGCTTCAAATTCTAGTTTACCACTGACATAATTTCACTGCTTCTTCTAACTGGCGGCACACTTGACGCAACATTCCACAGTGTCTGAAGAATGCTACAGCTGGGTGCCAATTCCTTCTTCATAGATTGTTTCCTTAATTGGTACTATCTTTTCTTTACCTAAGTTTTACTGAAATAAATATTAATATTGTTTTTAGAAACATTTTATAGCTAGATTAACCTGTATTTCTTCATAACAAACTATCTCCTTTTTAAAGCGATTTAGTGAATCTCATATGTGATATAAAGTAGAAGACAATGTGACTGTCTATGCATAACATACACACTTGGTAATATTTAAAATTATAGAGGATGCTTACATCATGCATCAGATTTTTCCCTTGCTTTTCCTAGCAGGTATTTGGAGTCTGTTAATACTTACTGGAAGGTAAGGGGCTAGAGCTCCACAGGATTCTGCTACCAGTAGCCGTCGCTCTGGGTATTTGTGGTTGATCTGGTAAAGAGAAACAGATGGCCTATTTGCTTTGCAGTAACTAGGATTCAAAATGAACTGCACAGGGGTGCACATCCTGTTAGAGAGGTGTGTCTGCACCTCCTCAATAAACACTGATTGAGCTCGCAGAAGTTGCACCTGGGTACTAGGCTGCCTCAAATTCTTGCACTGACGCATAAAAGTGAGGCAGTTGTCCTGTAAGACACAGCTTATAGTAGGGAAAGAGTCAGAGAAGCCCACATATATATGAGAAGCATAAATATATATATACAATAGAAAAGAAAGCAGCGTGTTGCCTGCTGTGCTCTAAAGAATCTGCATAACTCCTGAACTGGCATGACATTAAATATTTTGTCTTATGAAGCCTTTCAGGAGCACTATTTCTCCAAGGGCTGCACAAGTGCCCTCTAGTGCTCTGAGCCAAGCAGTGTAGCAGAGCTGCCCAGGTCTTGCTGAGCAATAAGACACCTGTAGAAGCCTAAATACATTTTGCACTCTATTAAAGTTATACTCTCAAGTCCAGCATAAATATGTCACACCTCTAAAAACAATTCACATTACCAAGAACCTCTTGATCCTGTGATGTTTCCCCTTTCTACTCAAAAGTTGCTTGAAAATTCTGCCTTACAAATCTAATATTTATTACTGACACTTCAGAATCAAATGTGCATTCTGGTGGAGCCAGATTTAGCAGTTCGTGTAATAGTTGTACAATGAAACAATGAAGTATTTAAATACTTTGTGAATAAAAAGGGCTATGGTAACATGCTGAGAATAAAATGTGGATTTTTTGATGCTGTCAGATAAAATAGGATATGCAGCATTTGATGTAATTGTTTCTTTCTTGCTATGTAGTGTATAGCCTTGGTGAGGCAGCCATCTCAACATGAAAAAAGACCAAAGTACTGCTTTCACTGCTTTCTTTGTCTCAGTCTTGAAAGACTTGCCATCAGTAGTCTGAGGTTCCTAAAAATCCATGCCTCTGGCACAAGGACCCTGGGCAGAAACTAGCAGGCCAGGAAATATTTGAAGAAATTGGACATACACTAGTCTGTGGCCCTGATGGGGATGTACCCATGAAGGCTCAGGGACCTGGTTGATGTCATTCCAAGAACACTCTTCACAATTAACAAAATGTTGTGGCAATGGGGAAAGTTCCTGAGATCTGGAAGAAAGCAAATGTCACTGCTATCCTCAGGAAAAGGCAAGACAGACAACCCAGCAAAACACAAGCTAATCTGCCTCACACCAGCTCCTGGGAAGGTGTTGGAGCAAACGACCTTACAAAGCATTTCCAAACGTCTGAAGGACAAGAAGGTGGCTGGAAATAGCCAGCGTGTATTTACATAGAAAAAAACGACACAACCAACCTGACAACTTCCTGGGATGACTGGCTCAGCACACTCAACAATGATGCCTGACTGACTGTTTTGGTATGAAATTACTGAGAACTCTCAAGAATCAATTGTGGAAAAGATGATTTCAGAGACTTCAATTAACAAATCGTAAGCTTCAGGACTAAACAGAAGTCTCAAGCATGGGAGACTGTTCTTTGAGTGTGTCTATCATTATTTTGCATTCATTCATCAGCAGAGCACATGCAATAATTTTTGTAAGTGTGGAGATTTCACAGATGAAAAATATTATGGACAAGTAAAAGCCTGTTTTAAAACCTACTAGGCTGTGAAGGTGGCAAGGCACAGGAACAAGGTGCCCAGAGAAGCTGTGGATGCCCCATCCCAGGAAGAGTTCAAGGCCAAGTTGGATGGGGCTAATGGTCTTTAAGGTCCCTTCCAACCCTAACCTTCTTTAGTATTCTGTAAAATCTTTTACTTATGTGCCCTCTTTTCAAATGCAAATTCCCCACTGGCAGCAGAGACATACATCATCTTCTGGAGCTCTGCCTACCTGAGGGAAACAGCAATGACTAGTTTCAGCTGGTTTAGGTGGTCTGGCATGGCAATATAAATATCACCCCCGATATTGCAAAGACATACTGGAGGAAAAAAAGACTGAAATTTCTGTCAGGTTTCTGTTCACAGAAAATGAGTAACCCATAGAAACTAAATGTAACTAAAATGTTCACTATTACTTATTTTCCTTTTATCTTTAGTAAGCAGTATTCAAATTTTGGAAGCCAATAACTGGTCACTAGTTTTGAGCGACCCTTTTAGCACTCACAGAGCCTTCAACTAAACTGAGTCAGTTACCAAATTTTATCTGCAAAAGAGCAGGTAGAGAGTTTAAAAAGACTAGCCTGATAACTGAGCTCCACAATGTATCAATGAAAACGATTAATTTCCTGAGGGTCCAGTCCTTTGCATTTGTGAACAGATTTTGGTTGGAGACGAAAGCATGAATCCTTTTAATGATTTATACATCTACTACAAAAAGTAGAAAATTATGTCTAGAGTTCCTTCTACAAACTCAAAGACTTTTGACAGTAAGATTCAGCTGGTATTTCGCTGGAGAAAATAATGACCCGGTTCCAGTACTGCCAAAAAAGGTCTGGCAAACTGCATTAAGTGCACTATGCCATATGACTTGGCAGTCTGATATGCTGTACTTGTACAATTGGACTAATTTCTCTTTTGCATCAGCAATTAGCAAGAAGTGGATGAGAAAAATGTCCTCTTACTGAGGTGAGATAGTTTTTTTTCAAGCACAGTTTCATGAGAACTAAGAAAATAAAATGTTGCTTACAAAATGAGGCAAAAATACAGAACTCTTTGTATGACTACTTTCAAACTACTGTCATGAGACCTTCACATAATCAAGAGATACATCAGTCATTCACAACATGCACAAATGCTGCATATAATTTGTACTTTGACTGTCAGAAAGCATTAAGGCTATTAAAGCTTAGACTTCGTTGTGAAACAGAGATTGCTGTATTATGCAAGGAACAGTAGAAAACTACCAGACCAGAAAGACTCTGCCATCAAAGCAGGCATTCCCATTCTGTCATGGCTTAGTTATTCATTGTCTTTTCAGGCAATGATGAACTCCCTTTCCTTCAACATGGTAGGAAAATACAACAGATTTTCACCTGAACTCATGTTGTTCAGCTTCCATGCATCAGATGAAACAGTAAAAACATTTCCATTTGGTTGTTCAGTTATATCTATTAATTTGGAGTATCTGTGAAAAAGATCACTCCGATTCTATAAGTGACATGTAAACTTCAGGCTCATCTCACATGTGCCCATCTATGAGAGACTTGCTTATGAGCGCTTTGGTCTCTGATTATCTGTTTAAGAATTTAAACTAGCTGGTGTGGACACTGCTCCAGGGACTTAATACAACATAAAAAAAAAATCAGCAAATAAAATCTTTGAATGAAAATGGATTTCCAACAGGCTGGAAGGCAGAGTAAAAATTATAAAGGTACCCACCTAGCAATATGTTACACAACACTGATGATGAACATGTGCTTATCTACACTTCAATATAATAAGCTTATTCAGGTACAAGCAGGTAACTAAAATCTCTCCAGATAGTTTTTAGTAAGGTTTCTTCTTCTGAGGTGTTTTTATGTTAGATAAAATATATGACGAGAACAAAGAGCATCCCAATATCTTTCTGAAAACCCATCCGAAAACCTCCCCCTCGAACAAGTAAAACTCAAATTTATGAACTTTTAAATGATTTTGGAGCATAAAGCAAATACTAATCAGTTACCTGCTCCCAACACTGTGGTAAAAGTTCAGCTTCTACACGTGTTGGTCCAACATGTCGGGCAAATGCCACGCACCCAGTCAGTATCATCTGTCTGAAAATATAAATGTAAAGCTATAATCTGTTTATAAAGTTTTATAAAATATATATTATTTAAGTTAGGAAAAGCACAAGCTGACAGGCAATAGCTAGTTGTCTGCAGTCAAGATTTCACACCATCCATACTGACTTAAAGACTAAATATTAAATTGAAAGCCACTAATATCCCTGCTCATTGCAGGGTGGGGATTTGCTTCCATGACCTTCAAACATCCCTTCAAACCCAAACTATTCTATGATTTTACCTTGTTTTATATCCAGAATGCCTTTTCCAAAAATCTTGCAGATCTCAACTCCATAAACCAGTCTGAGAATCTCTGATTTGAGTATTTCTGATTTTCTAAAGGCTGAGATTGGGAGTCTCTGATTAAATCTTTCATTTACTTCTTTGTACTGAATACTATCATGCAGTAAAAGTTTACCTAATTACTACCATAATTATCTAATACTATCATACCATCAGTATTTCTCTGAAGTAAATTGATTTTATTTAGAAGCATTTGTGAGATTTAATGAACTTTCTTCAGAGCAAGCAGATTATTTCTTTTCTGATATAGTTTTGCAACATTCTAACACGCAAGTTACTGTCATCTCTCACAAAATACTGAGAAATCTTCTAAAGCCCACTAAAAAATGAAAACAAGTAATCAACCAGGAGGATCTATGATCACCTGTTATTTGTATTCATATTCTTATACTTTCTTTCCTTTCATTAAAGTTTGCAAGAAACTGCCATTGTAGCACCAATTTTATAGGCACAGAGGTATATATAAAATTTCAGTAAGATTGTACTAAACTGTCATTTGTTATATTTTATTTAATGACTGTCTACCTTGCTAAGATGTTTTAACTTCTATTTTTCATGTTGATAGGATTGGAATAGTACCAAATTTTCCAATTCTATCTACCTTCAGAACCTACATGAATTATTAAATACTCCGTTTCAAATGACAGTGCATGGACATGGATTCAATTTCATCACCTTCTCAGTAAGACTGGGACACTGCTTAGAGTTTATTATTATTCCTCTGTCAAATGTAAGCCAAAATTAACTTGTTACCATTTTAGTGTAATGTCTAGACTCCTAAATATTTTCTGTACCAATAGTGTCCCCTTAAGGTTGAAAGGCAGAGATTCTGCTGGTTATCTTTTAACCCCTTAGAAAACATACTCCATCAAAAAAAAAAAAAAAAACCAACATCATTCACTTCTACAATTTTTTAGGAGAAAGATCCTATCAAAAAGGATTTTTTTAAATCCCAGCATTCTTTATGCCAACAATCAGAGCAAGCTCTTTTGTGTTGTGTGTGTTTGGGTTTTTTACCTTTCTACCACATTCAGAGAACTAAGCCTTTGAGTAAAGTAAAAAGTAGGGAGAAAACAAAAATGATTAGATAAGACTCAAGAAATTAACAGCTGATAGCAATATGGAGACAAAAGCCTGTGGTGATTCTCAGTTCTACTGCAAACAAAACAGGCATTTTAATTACTGTCTTTGGTTCTGTACACTGCACCTAATCTCAGAACTGGACAAGATAATATATATTTTTAAGACATCAGAAAATAGCAGAACACAGTAATCCCTTGAAGTTTTCTGCATTATAAATGGAATAAAACAAAATATTTTTTCTTAAATAAAATATTTTTTAAAGTTCCATGAAATCTCAAAATTAAGTCAAATTTCTTTTTGCCCTGCCTACCAAGATGAGAATTTGAAGATATTTCAAAAATATTTTAAAATAAGGTTTTAAATATTCTACTGCAGCCATTATAACAGCATATGACAACAGTTGGCATTTCAGGAAAAGGAAAAGTGTAGGGATCTGAATAAGAGGTGTTTGAAGCAACATTTTTATCTTTTCCTATTAGAGTCAGATGTTAATCGCACTTCTTCATGACTCCTAGCCTCAAAAACTAATAAAATGGTACAAAAAGGAGATTATGTGAACACATTTTTTTCCTTTGCAGAAGAGAATTTGATAGGCACGTTTAAAAGTTGAATAGGACATTAATGAGAAAAGCTATGAGGATACAAGTGGCATTTTTAAATATCATGTTAGTGTACAAGACTACAGAAATATGCCAAGCACCAAAAAGCATCTCTCATGGACAAGAGGTACAACCCAGGCTTTCTGCTTAATTATTGACATACTTAAGATATTTCATATTGTAAAACAATATAATTATTTTTATGGGCTCATTCTTAGAAATGCAATGTCACATTTCAGTCTCTTGCATTTAGTAAATTAAAAATGTCAACTAATCAGCTGCTACATCAAGATACAATGTAGTAGGGCTATACAATACAGTAGAAGGTAAACAAGTAACAAATGATAATTTACATCATTCCGGTGACTAAGTCTGAATGTCTTTGCTCATTTCATATTGCTCAAGACTGCTAAAATATAATTTAAATGTACTTAGACAAAAACAAAGAATGTACAATACACTTCTATACAAATCTATAAATATAACCCCCCTTTAATTCAGCAAAAGTATGTTCTCTTTGATTACTATTCAGAATATCTTTCATTTAATGAAATCTTAATTGGTTTTCCATCAGGTTATGGCACCTTTAAAAGCAACTACTACTTCTATGTGTGCAAATGTATATTCGTGCATATGCATGCTTTGTCCTAGAGTTTATGGCAGACTATTTTTCCGAGATTTCTCACAGAAACAATTTATTTTTGTCTATCAATCTCTAATTCACAATAAAAATTGAACAAATTCAAGCAAAAAAAGCTTTTTCTTCTTTGTTAACTGGTGGAAAAGACACACCTAATGTACCTATAGGGGGATATGAAAAGTCTACTTGATAAACCACCAATCCTGTAACAAATTAACCACACGAAACTCCAAGTGACATGCAATATCCCTCCCCTTCAACCACAAATTACTTTAGCTTCTCAATCCACATGGGATATTCAAAACATTTCAGAAGCAGATTTCTAATAACTCTGAAGTAGAACCAAGACTGCATCTCTTTGTAATTTTAATCTGCATGGTGCCAGTATGCTACAAGTTGCTTTTGTTTATTTAAGCTTTTTTTTTTTGTCTCCAAAGTCATGAACGGTTTAAAAAGATGCCTGAACACTTCAGTTTTGGAGAATCTCCAACAGAAATGCTTTTCACCTATTCCGCAAAGCCTATTTTGTCTGAAGACAGCCTAGAGCAACAATAGATACAAAACATCTCTAATGACAATAATGGAAGAGCCACAGATCAAACATGAAAAGTCATTCCACAGCTAAGAGAAGGAAACATACCAGTTTGGATACTGTCTTTCAACCTTAAGGATATTCTCATCAAGATCAGTACAAAGTCAGATTTCCTGAGTACTAAGGAAGAATTAATTTTATAGAACAAAAGGTGTAATTTGTTTCATAAGCTTAACCAAAATGAAACAAAGTCCTTAACACATGTCAGACCTAGATCACTGCTACATTGTTCTGAATGTAGCATTGTTCTGAATTTTTTATTGCAACCATAGTAATGAGCCATACGTAGAAAGAGCACTGTTTTCCCCACAGAAATGTGGTGGTCATCTGAATACATGTACATCACTAAGACAGGTCTAAAAAAGCTGTTTTGATTTCTACATCAACCAGTACTAAGAATTATGATGTTAAAGATCATTTTAACAAAACAGTTTAAATTAATCTTTAAACAGAAAAAGGAACTGAAATTACACAGTAGTTTACAAGCACATTCTTACATTTCAGTAACTAGGAAGTATAGGGTTACGGAAATGGAAAGTCCTGAACTTGGCATAAATTTGTCAACACTATATAAGCAAAACACCAGCAAAATGCAACTTGTTTAATACCACTCAATAATATCCCATTTTTACTAGTTCTGCTGTTTGTACAAAGAAAAAAGTTCCTGCTTGTCCCATATCACACAAGCACAAACACACCTTTGCTCATCGTCTGGTCGTTTGATCAAATTGAACAGTATGTGCAGAAGCTGATCTCTCTCTTTGGGTTCAGGATGGAGGCAGGCTGTACACAGTATGAGTGGAATCAATTCCTAAAAAGTTGTGGATGGGGAAAACCAAACAAAGTAAAATTGCTTTGGGCATACATTCATTTACTACAAAAGAAACTAAGAAGAAAAATCTAAAATCACATAACATCAAAACAGTTAGAAAAGATAGTTTGGAGTCCTGATGTCTTATTAAGTGACTTGAGGAAAGTGAAGGTCTACAAAAGTTAGAATTATTTTCCTGCTAGGAGAAATCAGGGAAGAATCAACACAATATGAAAAGCTCTGCAAGGATTACAATTAACATATGCAGGTCACCTGTAACCAGAATTAGAGGACAAACATGGTTTCAATTGTTTTCACTACCTACTGAACTGAAGCTCCACAGACAAATATGGAATAAAGCTCCTATGAAAAAATGCCACAGAGTTAAAGATTAAAATTTCCAATTAAGCATCCACACAGCTTTTGCACATGTCTGAAAAAATAAACTTTGAGAAACATACATTGGTAAAGGTGACTGCAGACAGATTTTGTGTTGACTGACAACTATCTGATTTTTGTAAAGGTTCTATGATTTTTTTTTCCATACAAAAGCAATCTCTGAAGCTGAATTGTCTTTTTGGAGCAATTAAAAACCCATTAAAAGAAGAAATTACAAAGAAAATACTGTGTAAAACACATACACAAAATATAAGGATCTTCATAGTGAAGGCCTCCTCCTTTCTAAATATGACTACAAAGTGCATGGTATTCATTCCCAGAAGAAACAAATGTTTCTAAAACATTGTCTGGAAGTCCCTTCCCTTGACCTTGTTGATGTGAGCTTTTCCTCCAACTGAATTTGGAAGCCAGACAGTTTTTAAGTGATTTAATATCTTAGGAACAGAAACATCACACTGGGAGGTCAGGCAAAAAAGAAGAAGAAAAACCTCAGTGTCTGGAAAAAAACATGGGCAAGTAATCTGGAGATTACCTTGCACACCTGCTGTGTACTTTGGAGTAATTTTCAACAGAAAGTCTTTTTGTGAATTATTAAGTTGCGACAAATAAACAGGTGTCAGTGGGAAACACACCTAATGTTAGTAGGAGAAATTATACAAAACCTGGAAAAATCTGTGGTTGCTTAGAATGACTTTGCAGGGAGGTGCAAATTTCTTCTTGCAGATATTCAGAGACCTAATCATGATGTTCTTGCAGACATGTGGAAACACCACTGACAACATCCTCACTCCTCAACCTGTATTTTCCTAAACAGCAGGAGCTCTATTTATATTAAACATAGAACAAGACTCAATTTTAGAGCAGTGCCTAAGCTAGTCAACTCCTGATAAGCTTTTTTTCCCTAATTTTACAAGAATTTTACTTGATGTTTTTCATCTCCAAAGATGACTGAGACACAACCTAAAGTGTATTTTAACATTCTGTGATTCTGGAATATATTTTGGCAATATTTAACTCAATTATGATACAGATTAGGGAATTTATGACAGAGGAGACAACATGGAAATATCCTACCTGTCACTTAAAAAAATCTAAAAGGAAAGGAGAAATGAAAAATAAATTTTAATACTTTGAACATTTCCATTTTTAAAATCTTTTAAGAGTAACTCGGGTTGTTTTGAAATAAGTGTAGCACAACAAGAAACAACATGAAGACCTGCATTAAAGAAACTTTACAAATTAAACTGCATGAAGAACTAAATAACTTTCTTCAGCATAGAGCTTCTTTCCCTCTAGAATCTGCATGTTAGATCTGATTATTTTTGGTTACTTAAGATTTTTGCCCATTTAAAGTTAGGAGAAGTCAAAGCCTCTGACTTATTTAACTTATTATTTTGGACTGAATAGAATTTTCTCTCCTGCAAACACTGCTTTAATTAAAAAAGACTTGAAAGAATATTATTCAAATACCACCTCTATACCACTCTAAACATCATTACTTACACATTAAACTAAAATATTTTAAATAGGAAATCTGATTGCAATTTGTAGATACAGAACAAAATTTGTACCATAAAGAATAAACGCACTTAAAATCTTAAAGCTAAATATACATGTTACTTTAGTGAAATCTAACTTTCTGAAATCTACTCTAAATTCACATTATGCAACTGCTCTTGCGAGTATTCTTAAATCCTCCTATGAAAAACTTTACAAAGAATATACTCCATGAAATGGGACTTTTATGGGATTTTTGTTTCATCTGTTGAATCTAATACATTGATTTCACTTCCTTAGTATGTTTGAGTACCTATTCAAAAATCTCAACTGCTTACTCAGAACTACTGCTAGATTTTAAAGCAATACCATGAGGTGGGTTTTTTTAAAGCTTCTTATGGAATTTAAGGAAGTTAACATTGTCTTTTATCAGCTGAGTCTGCGTGAAAGGAAAACACCTGAGAATATTCACCTAGAAACTACTGCCTTGTGTCTGAAAGGCTAATGAATAACCTAACAGCATTGACATGGGGCAGATACAAGGCTGGTTCTTTACCTTGCAGAAAGCTGGTTATTATAACTGATGGAATTAGCTGTATTTTCTCGTCCATTGGTCACATTCTCTCATGCATACTATGGGAGAAGAGAGTGTTCTCTGCATCGCTGCATCAGGGCTTCTACAGTTCCTTCTATTAATGGGAGTGGAGAAACAGTGAGAGATCTTGAACAGTGTTTTCTGTGTTCCTTAAAGCCCTCAGGGACAGAAAGGTAAAACTTGAAGCAAATGGGACTGTGGCACAAGAAGAACAAAACTGCTCTACAGAGGGATGAAACAGGTCAAGTGAAGTCTTCCAAAGACTTGTAAAGGGCAGATTGTTCTCAGGACATTCAGGAGCATTAAGGAAAAAAACCAACCTACAGGTACGTTTGAGCTCATTTCTTCCCGTTGCTAAGGGGAAGTTCACAACATGGTTGTGGAGACTCTATATAATTATTAATAATCAAGGTGTGGACTTCCAGTAATATTTTAAACACTCTGCATTCCTTGGGAAGGAATACCATTTGTGCTGACAGTCATAAAGCAAGAACATAAGGTTCAAAAAAACCCAACAACTCTCCCTCTATTTAATTTGGGATCCTTCCTAAGATCCTGTTCATCCCCAAGTCCTTCTTTTCTCTTTTGCCTTTGAATTCAGAACATGAGTTTTGATAGTTCGTGTTGGTGTTAGTCAACAGCAGCAACTAGTACTTCATGACCATGGCAAGAAGAATGACTTCAGAGCTTTGAAACTGTTTTCCCATTAGAGTCCAAGCAGACTGACATCATAACATTGTCAGCACTTGCAGCTTGATGCAATAAAACATTATGTGTCATAGGTCCCACCTCTACTATTGAAAAGCCGAATTCATATCTGAGGCAGTTTATGCTGGTGAGCTACCCAGATGCAGAATAAAGAGAAAGAAGTAATTTTGGTTTTACTGTAAGAGAAGCTACATACAGGTGACTGACAGACAATGCTATGAGGCTGACCTAACACAATGCACAGGAGAACTGAAACAGCCCATCTTCCCTCTGCTCTACTTCTCTGTAACTCTCCATGTAGGTGTCTCCAAAGAAAAACTCACATTTTTCTCATCATAGTATCTCTGGACAACTTACAACTTAGTATCTCCTCCTAACTTACAACAACTTGTTCCATTATCTTTGAAAGGGATTCACAAATTCATTATTAATAAAGGCAACATTTACATGGTCACATGGAGTAGCTCTCTTCATTATAGTCAAAAGAACACGGCTCTTTAATAGTAATTAGTACCATCTAAACTATATGCTTACAGCTCCTCCTACATATTAAAAGTATTACAACAAAATATTGAACTTCGTTTTTTTCTAAGTGCATCATATAGTGAAAATCTCAGAAGGTAGCAAGGAATTTTCTGTCAGTGTTGTTAACAATAACAATGTTTTGCTAAACATTCCAACAAGTCTTCTACGTCTTATTGCTCTCACTAATTACTGTCTTGTTGGAAAGTTCATAAGCAAAATAATTATCTCAAAGAATACATTTAACCAGTGTTAAGTGTCAAGACTGGTTACTTCAGTAGGTTCAAATAATAATATTTTTTGTTACTCCAAATATTAATGTATTAATATTGCAGGCAACAATATAGCAACCAGGATGACATGATCAATTTTGTAAATGTGTGATTTTTAATCTTCTTTAATAGTAAATGCTTATACTGTGAACCAATGCTGTGTTAAAATTATTCAGTAACTTAGCCTCTGGCAACAAGTAAATAAAATGAAATAATCTTATTGTCTGCAACTGAAATAGCTGCAGGTACCAACAAACCACTGATAGAGACTGTCTTGGGCAAGAATGTATTTAGAGTTACAAATTAATTATTTTAGTTTTAAAATGAAAAAAAAATCATAGGATTAAATTAAATACATGACTCAAAACTTTGTGCTACTAATCTTACCAATATTAAAATCACAGGTCTAATTACCTCTTATAGGGTGAGACTATTATTCCAGGATCCAAAGTAAGCCTCTCAGAGATCCCAAAGGGATGCTTTTACATAAGAATCAACAGTAGGGTGTGGGTGTGAAAAAACTTTGTACTTCCTTGTCTGTATCTACTGTTTATTTGAAAACACACACACAAAAAAGTTTGTGATATAACAAAAGCTGGTAATTGAATTAATAAACATCAAATTCAACTCCTTGCATCCATGAACTGTCTAAGCTTTACAAAGTGTTGAAAGACATTGGCTTTCAGACTAGAGATGAAAAGGATACTCTATGAGACTGAGGTATTTTAAGGAAACTGCACTAGGCCCTCCTACTGAGGAGAAGGGAACTAAAGGACTTAAAAATGGTTATGTCTCATGTGCATCCTCACCCCCTGAACAAAACAGCCCTGCAAGCCAAAACCAACCCTGAATGTGTACCAGAAAAGGACCAGCAAACAGGCTGGGATCAACACTACCCCTGTTTTTTAGAAACATAATCTATAGAAGTCTACTGCAATCTAAGTTTTACACAGTAACAAAGTATTGTAATTGTTAATTTAGATTTCTTTATTCTCCCCTATAATGTGAAATTAAAGTGGTCATCTAGAAGATATTGACAACTGACAATTTTCATGCCCAGCAACTCAGGTTTATGTACCTTTATGCATATCCAACCATAATGAAATCTGCTAGATACAACCCCTGGAAGCAAACAATTAAGTATACTGCCAAGATCTGACAGAGTCTTCTTTTGCATTTCTTTAGCAAAGCCAGTATTTTATGGCTTTTAAAGCATAAGACTGAGATGAAAATTTATAGTAAGATATTGAACTGTACTGTGTTTTAAGAAACATGCCAGAGAATTAAAATGCCTTGGTGATATTTATGTGCAGTTACTACACATTAATGTGATTACTTTCAATATCCAGTGGAGATCTAGTGGAGTGGAGAATGGCATCAATTCAGAGCCTGAAGATTTAACATTACCTTTGCTTCAACTTTACAAACAAATAAAAGCAAAACTATAATCTTAACATGTTGAACTATCTATAAATAACAGTTTCTCAGTATAACTATTTAGTGGTGCATATTCAGTAGACTACTACTATCATGATTTTGCTGAGCTTGCATAACACAAAAGAAGCTAAAGACTAGCAGTGGAATACTGGGCAAGATGAAACATGTAAATAATTAAATACAAGTGCTGATTAAGAACATTAAGATATTAAGCAAAAAGTTTACTCTGGGCCAAACTCCATTAAAGGATTATATTCTGTGGAATATACATACAAACAAGGTTACTCTTGTTTCCTGACAAAAAAACCATTGACTTTTACATTTTAGAAAGTGTGAAAAATGAGTATTGCACTGATTAGCTATTACAAAAATTTTATAAGACTGCTTCTCTCTAATTACATTTTCGTCAAAGGAATTTTCCTATGGTACATCTGTTAACAAATAGAAGGTGGCTGATTTTACTTTTGCGATTTTTTGACTGATAATATATTTTAAGTGGTAAAATGACAATTGAGAAAGCAGATTCCAACATAGATCAATTTTTATGAACCCAAACTGCTAATTTTCAAGAAGTATTATCACAGACTGCATCCCAAGCAATGGGCTATTTTTTTTAGGTATTGGTTTTTAGCATTTTGTTACTGGTCATTCTATTTAGCTGTTACTTGGATTGCAATATCTCCTTTACTTGTGACTGCATTCATATAAAAATCTAAATATTGATGTACGTGTTTTCAGGGAGTTAAGATAACCTAGATGCTTGAGATGAAAACAAAATTAAATTTATATGTTTTTACATGAAGTTTGATGATTACGAATTGCTTTGAGGCAATTTTCCTGTATTATTCATTTTACACAGATGAAGTGCTTTTTTTAGAAACAATTAAAATTATCCCCTCAGCCACCCTACTCAATACTGCGTTTTTCCTTCTTTGTTACCTTCCATTGTAACCTAAACTACAGACCCTGAAGAACAATTAAAGCTGCACCAATATACAAAAATAAATAATTTCAGAAATGTCAACTATAATATTTGCTGGAACACTTACTACTGTATCAGGCAGGCTGCTACTGACCTTAAGATGCTTAAAAGCATAGGAAAAATGGTTTCTGAATCTCTGCTAAAGGACAACAACTACTGAGAGATTGTTAACCTCTGCATACTCAGTTTCTCTGAAATGAAAATGAATGTAATAGCATGTAATTTTCAGCTTAAGATTTTGCAAGCAATTTCAACACAACAGATGCTTAAAGAACAAAGACACTTTAGGGAGTCATCAAAAAATTATGTTTAACTCTCATCCTATTACATTGATAATGTAAGATCTTAATACTACTATTCTTGTTGTTTCAGAACAGACTGGCAAGAACTTTGCATTGTGATCTGAACCTGTTACACATCTTTCTCAAATTAGTGATCTTTAGGTGTATTTTTATACCACTTCTCTGTGCAGAAGATTATAAGGTTTTTACAGACAAGGCTCAAAGTTACATCTTGTTGAAGCCAGCCTAGTTCTTAGGTTAGCCTTCCATAATTTGATTAGGATAAATACTGATAGATGGTCTACCCAACTTTTCCTTCAAGTTCCATGACTACATCAGAAAGAACATTAAAATAGTTATAGCAGAAGGTGTCAGGGAACTAAAAGAAAGTATTTTTAAAACAAACTTCAATTACTGAAACATTAAGCATCCCATGTAATCCAATTACTCAATTGTGATTTGCGGCTTTTTCAATTAAACTGAAGCAAGTAAGTTAAGGAAAAAATACATGTAATCAAATGTATCTTCCATTGTAAAATAACCTAGGAAGGAACCAAGCAGGAAACAGACTAATCAATACATTATACAGATTATGCTAAAAGCTGTGAAAAGGAGCCAAAATACCACATCCTGCCAAGCAGAAGGAAGGAAAGGAATAAGTAAGAAAACAGAAATTAAGCACTGATCCAGGAACATTCACAGAATTATTGTGAAAGACAGAAGGATTTCCAGAGCACCCAATTAACACCTCTGCCCCCTCAAAAATAAAGCCTTTTATGAATTTTCAAGTTCTCAAATCTCAAGTTCACCATGTCAGTTGCTAATAATTACTTGTATGATAAAAAAATTTAGATTACAGGATCAGTACAAATTTCTTGAGGAATTTTCAAAGCCTTAAAATGATTTTTTGCAAAACACATTACTAAGTCTACCATACTGTAGGTCCCGTCAACAAGGACTAAAACTTGCTCAACAAGATAGGCTACTTCAAACCCTTTATTTCAGTGTCAATTACAAAGACACTGAATTTTTGTTTGATATTGCTTCAGTTTTTTGAGGTTTTGTTACATATTTGGTAATGTGAAATATTTACACAAAGCAAAACAAAATCAGTCACTTTTTTTTTTCCTTCCTTTTGTAAGCTATATAGCATGAATTGTTACACCAACCATCATGTTCAGTTACATTCAAAACAAACATTATATGTTCATAATTTTTAGTCATTCTCATTTTAACGTTAAGGAAAACATATAAGCAAAATTGCTCATTTCCTTATGAAGGGGTATTTTTGATGAACCTTTGCTTGGCTGATACATGGAGCTTCCAAGAAAAGACATTATAATAATTTCTTTGTTGAAAATTATTTTTGTTGAAGGATGTAGTGCTGCAAAAGAACCTGAATATTATTTCTTATTTAAACTGATAGATGAAATAAACCAAACTATGTTTGAACTTACAGCCCCTGTTTTTACAATGCACATTGATATGGTCTTCCCTAACAAAAACATTTGTGCTACCACAAACAGATGGACCTACAGTAACAGTCTTGCTGAATGCTAATGGGTGCCTTAAGCAGAGGAAGGAATATTAGCATACCATGCAGGTTTACTGAACTCACCTGACAGAGGTGTAAAACCATTTTCTAGGAGCAGAGATGCATGCACAAAAGTAAGAACATGATTGCAAGTAATAGACTTTCATGAAGTTAGACACAACATCTTCAAAATGAACAATATATTGTGATAAAAATAAAATGTACAATTTCAGGGTTCCTCACCTCTCGCTTTGCAAGCAGCACATTAGGAACAATATGAGGCAGGCAGCGTCCCAACATTAACATGACACTTTTCTCACTGTCTGCAATCCGAGATACCTAGAAAACCAAGTTGCTTGTTTGCTTTTTTTAAGAAGCATAGGAACAGAAAAATACCATTTGAAAGGAATAATAAAAAATGCAGCAGGCTGATAACTTACCAGGAAAGTATTTAATTTATTCCCATACATTAAGCTGTAAGTTTTTGATGTGTCAGTAATTTCAAAAGCATGAATCCACTTGGAGAAACTCAAAAGTTCCCAGTAATTATACCTCTATCGCTAGGTTTCATATTTAGCATAAAATCTGAGAACATATCTTTATTTCTTAACTTTCATGCACATAGATTCATCTTTCCATGTCTTGTTTCAAAGCAATTATTGCTTTTTTAACTATTGCTGCCATGCAAAATGAAGATCTTTTAGTTTATGTCAACTGGAAATATACCTCTGATCCCAAACGGCTGTCTGCTGACATCCGACAGAAAGACAGAAGTGCTTGATGGAAAGCTGGTGACAATTTCCTGAAATATCATCAAAAAGGGAGAGGGGGAAGACAGTATACATCAGAAAGGTAATAAAGTGAATCCTTTCACTCTGGTTTAATCAACTAGGTAAAATGACACCTAGAAAGCATGTTTAAGTGATTCATACCACAAAAGTTTTTAAATTATCTTTGACTTTCAAGGTATATAGTTTGTAGCAAGAAAAAATCCATGAGTGTCCTAATTAAGAAGTTACTTTTAGTTCCAAAAAGCATAACATCTTTCAAATTGCTGCACAGACAAAAATAGGACTAAAGCATGAAGAAAAGGAAGCTTAGGCAATACAAGAGGAAGCATACAATTATGCAAACAGGGCGGGGCGAGCACACAAATCACATGAAACAGTATTTTTGCTTAATGCTCTGCTTCTGCAAATTGCATAAAAGCACTTGAGTAGTCAGTCAAGTTATGAGCTTCAGGGTTAAATACAGTTTGCTCAACTACCACTTTGGGATCTAACTTTGGATTCAAATGCTGCTAGAACCTCAAATTCAATCTTAAATTGCTGTCTTGTATTGGCTGCATCTGCACAAGCACTGCCTCATGGCCACATCCAGCACCAGCCAATGCAGCTGAGCTACTAAAAGCCTTAAGCATCCATATCAAACTCTGATAAAAGCTTCAAAACAGCCATGTCTGAAGAGGGTAATTTGGCAGCAATGTTCTCAGAAAACAATTACTGACCACTACATTAAACAGGCAAGCAGCAGCAGCAGCCTATTCTTCCCAATAATGACAACTTCCTCTGCTTTATCGGAGGCCTTGTACTTGGATGCTAATCTAACACTGCTTCATCCACTATGTTCAAAGAAGACAGACAACATGCACACAAAGCATCTCACCTATTTCCATCATCTACTGTTTGAATCCTCTAATGACACTGAGAGGAGGCAACTCCTATTTTTTATGTGGAAATTGGTAACACCTTTGAACCCTCAAAAATACACACGAGCGCACAAAATCCAACACACAAATGGTTATGTGCATGGACATACATTTTACCTAAAACACTGAAACATAATACTTCTTACAGTAAATACACCATCATTTACCCTTTTCTAACTGAAAAAGCCCATTAAGAATCAAAGCTCCTACTTAAAATTACTTAAACTAATACAAGAGGACATAAATAAATATACCAGTTTTCCTCTTTTCACTGTTTAAAAATTATGATAAATAGGAATTTTTATTTATTGCTTAAAATATTTTTTTTATTAAGAATATGGATTTTTGAAGTACATTTTAAATTTTAATGAAATGAAGGGAGCTTGTTTTAATTCTATTCAGCTTGGTTTTGTGCAAGGGTCACTTTAAAAAAGTTACTAAACTATTTGAACAGTAGCTAGTTGTAAAAGACCTCTTTCAGAATATGTTAGTCCTTATGTTGTAAAATATTTTTGAGTGACAGATTTACAGGCTCTACTCAAGACTGTAGTTTTTTTACACTGGGAGCATATAAGCAAGCATTGCAAAGCAGCAGCTTAACATTAACACAGAGGAAAGGCCTTGGCCAGCCCTTTGCCCAGACTGTCCTTCAATCTGGCATTCATTCATTCAGATCATTTCCCACTTGGAATCCTAATTAAAATCCTACATAAGGGCAAAGGTCCATTCCCATTTTGCAGAGAATGAAAAGTAAGTATGACAATATGTCACCAAATTTCCCTGTGAGTTAAATAACAGCAGGCTCTGGGCAGTTTGTATCCTCCAATTGCTGGCTATACTTGGAGTCCAGAAAGCTTTTCCTTAATGAAGTCTAACAAAATCCTTGACGGCTATTGCTGGACAATGAAAGATGAAAGACCAAGGCCTCTTGCATACAGGTCAGTGGCAAGTCTCTTCAAGGGCCAATAGATATAAGTACTGAAGATGTCTGAATATAAGAAAGTACAATGAATAAAGAGCCCAAGCACCACTATTCTATTCCATATAACTCTGGGACAAAAGAGACAATTCATTCAAAAAGCCGGGACTGATATATACAGAAAACACCTTGTATTTGGTGCAAATTACCACACACCTCAAGTTAGTTGAATAAACACATGTGCTGTAGTCTATTTAAACCACTGCTAGTGCTTTGCACTGCCATCTGTTAACTGAGGCATTTTTCCAATGATGGCCATGTCCTCATTTGCCAGCATGCACGCACAGCTGCTCTGAGTGCAGTCACACAAAGCAGGCTCACTTCCTCTTCTCTCTTCCCATCTGGGCAAGATTTATGCCAAGAAAACACTCTATAGATACAGTAGTAATGATTTTGCCTTTTACGATAGTCTTAGTTTTTAACCCTTCTTAGTACATTCTGAATAAATGATAGTAATTGTCTTCTATAAGTAAATTTGGCTTGAAATCAATAAATATCCAACATTTCCACTGTGCTGCTTCTTCCGCAGATTCCAAAACATTTAACAAATAATCTCTTTTTTTAGTGAAAAAAATTACTGCATTATTACAAACCTAGGGCATAATCCAGGAAGAAAATTTAGTACTAGATACTGGTCTATAAAACACTGTATCAAATATGCTTTCCTTTGACCCTTTGCTGACATATTAAGCCCAAAGTGGAGTACAAAAATTACACATGCATTATTTATCTCTGCAGTGAACTGTATTTGAGAGGACTTGTGAATTTAACTTAATGGGGATTCATGGCTTCATTCAAAGAACTACTTTTCAAATAAATCTATGTGCGGTTATAGTTAAAACAACTGTGAGCAGCAGAACAAATTATGTTCTTCTAGTCTCTATTTTCATAAATTCTACTGGAAATACAAAGTTCATTCCTTCCGCAGTGATTTAATCCTATCAATCTATATATTTATGCACTTAATGCCACCCAGCACTCACCATTAATCTGAGCAAGAAGAAACTTGCAACAAGCCAAATGCAAATAGGCAGACAAGTACATAGCAATCAATGCACAACAGCCTGAAGTTTTGATTACTACACAGTCTAGACTTTTAGTGAGGATATGAAGGAAACTTAAAAAGAAAAAAAATATGGAAAGCTTAAACCAAACCACTGACCATTTTCCAGAAAAATCTAAGCTGTTCTACTTTCCTGTTAAACACCAATATAGTCAAGTAAGAGAGAAGAAATTTGTTATGAGACTCCAGAGTATTATATTCAGAAATCTTTCCTCCTGTCCAATTCTATAAGTTAAGATATTGCTGAAAAAGTAGCCCTGACCCTAGAAGTCAGTGCAAGAAGTACAGAAAATACAGAAAAAGCAGAATTGTTAGTGTTTGCAAGAAAAGGTTACTACTAGCAGTGTTAGCAACTCCTTTTTTTGGGGTGTTCCTGATGACTACAGTGGTTTATCTTAATGACCAAATCAATTCTCCTTTTCACTATAAAAACACTTGTACAGGTTGAAAGGGCTTTCTCAAGAACACTTACAAGCACAAACTCAGTCTCCAAGTAGTAACATAACATGAATACCCTAATTTAGTTAAAAGAATCATAGCTACCTAGTGAAGGCTTGCCCCAAAATCAAACCTCAAAAAAGCAGTTATGCCATTAGATACCTTTCTGATAATTAAAAATAAGTAAATGAAAAATAGTACTGCTCTCTAGGAAAGTTATACACACCTACACAGAAAAAGGAAAAATTTTTCCCAACAACTCTTCAAGCAGAAGAGAATTATTAAATTACAACTTAAAAGAGAACAGAACTCTCTTGTCTTCCCATTCACTATTCTGATTTTACCTATTTTTTTTTTTTTTGAACAAACAGGGCTGGGTTTAGAAACAAGGAGGAAGTGAAAAGAATTTCTGAAACTTGATACTAAAACTGTAGGTTTGTCATATGTACTCCTTCCTAAAGACATTAGGAACAATATAAAAATATCAGCACTGTACCCTAGAGGTATGTTAAATCTTTTATTTGCTTTCAAAACACAAATGATCTATTCACTTAGCAGAATTTCACTGTTAGAAAAATATCTACTCACTTTACAAGAATTTTTAATAATATCATGCAGTTTACAACTTATCACTAACCTATTAGGTTTATCAAAGTGGACTGCAGCTTTAGATGATGGAGCACATGAGGGCAGTTTCTCTGTCTCTTTCAAGGGCACAGAATTTAGTATATCATCTTTAGAAGTCCTTGAATCCACTTCAGCTGATAAAGCAAGGCTTGTTTCCTCAATGTTGCCATGTTTACTGTCATTCTCAGAGCTCTTGATATCCAAGTACCGTCCATTGTCCTCTGAGACTGTGAGAGGCACTTGTTTTAAAGAAGGATGGGGAGCTACACCATAAACAGTTGACACAGAAAAGTTTTCGTTCTTGAGAACATCTATTTCACTGAAAAAGCAAAATATGAAGTATTTTTGTAGCTTTCATGCAAATGCTGTTCAAATCACACCACTGCAGCACAGAAATAAAGACAACATACTGAAGAGCTCAACATACTCTTCAACTCATGTATGTTTAAGAACTCCTATAACAGAAATAACTTTCATGACACAAACTTCAAATAAGCACTAGTTTCATTGAGCACTTTAGTAAATAATTAGTAGCAGGAAAAATGTTGCACTACGAGTGAGTGAATCAATGAAACAAGCGAGTAACAACAGTTTTATCTCCTTCCGGTTGAAATCTAAGCACTGAAACACAAATTGTCACAAGATAGAACACTATCTAGGATGCAAAACATAAAATACTAGAGTGGTGAATCAGTATGTACTATCCTGTCTGGCTTTGAAATTGTAACTATGCAAGTCAATAAAGCCACTCAAAATTTGTGCACTTTCCCACACACTGCATTAGTACACCTCTTAAGAGGAATGATATCTTATGACTTACAGAATGACATGTTTTGATGAATCTTTTAATTACCTTTTTTTTTGCTGTTATTAAAGGTATCATCATGTCTACTAGTCTTGCTCTTCAGAAAGAAAAACTACGTTGATATCAGATGTTAAAACAAGCATCTTTCTGACAGTGTTTGCAAGCTTTACGTGCTAAGGAGCGACATAAAGCTAACTGAAGACAAAACTTCAGATCAGAGTGATTGTTTTCAAAGAAATAAAGAAGTTATATTGAAAGAACAAAACGGGTTACAAAATTAAATTGTACAGGTAATATAGGGAAATAGTTTGAAGCATCTTCCTTTTCCTAAATCAAATACTATGTATTGAAAAGGAAAGACTGCCCTGCTCTGAAGAATTCCCAGTCATTTCCTACTTCCAAGTTATGGTTCCACATATGTGTTAGAAAAACACTGAAAAGTTATCCAACATTTATGAAGAGTCAAGTAGGTTGATAAGAACATACCTTTCAAGTCTTTGGATTTGTTCCATCAATGACCATTTCTCACTGTTTAACACACTAATTTGATCTTCTAATTTTTGCACTATTAAACATTGCTAAACACAAGACAGAAACAGAAGAGTTTAGTACAATAAAGTTAAGCAGTACATCAGACAGCTGTAACATTTCTTCTGTACAGTCTTACTTCTATGGACTGTGGTGCTGTTTCAAACACAGGGACGGTCCCAAGTATAGGAGTATCAGCCTCTAACTCATCATCTTCTACACCAACTGATGCATCCACCACATCTCTTGCAGCAACATGATGGTTTCCAAAGTCACGGTAGAGTTGTAACAGGTCAGGAGGCTTTGGAATGTTCAATCCTACATCATCCCAAAGTTCAAAATCCTTCAAAAGAATAAAAAACTAAAGCATACTATATACTTCCTTTTATTTTCTTTTCTCTTCCTAATTTGACCACAGGTGATGCAATAGCAAAATAATCACATCAAGATTGCATTGTAGTAAATCAGACAGAAGCTTAACTCAGCAAGAAACAATAGTAGAGGAAGGATCCACTCTGTGAACCAAAGCAGTTTCACCACAAAGCAGCTCTAGGTAACATACTAGAGAGACTACCTTTCCAACCACATAGGCTAATTTTTTTTTGCTAAGACATGAACACTTTTTAGAATCAGAAATAATATTGCTCAAATTGCAGCAGAAGCCAATGCAGCTGATACAAGGCAGACATACTGGCTTTGTTCCCATTTCACTCACAAGTGCAGGTGTAATTTCCCTATGAAAAGACAGGCACAGTATCACAGAATCATTTAGGTTGGACAAGACCTCTGAGATCAAGTTCAACCTTTGACTGTTCATTACCATGTAAACAAGACCAGAGCACTAAGTGCAACATCCAGTCATTTCTTGAACACCTCCAAGTGACTCCACCACCTCTCTGGGAAGTCCATTCCAATGTTTAACATCTCCATGAAGAATTTCCTCCTGATGTCTAATACAGCTTAAACAGCTCAGTAGAAGACTGACAGCAAGGTGCAAACAATACAAGGGCCTCTTGTCTCAAACCATCACTCTGTGTTCTTCCTTTTCTAATTTACATCTTTTAATCCTATTAATACAAGAATATTCCATGTCTGTATACGCAAATAAGTCTGTGCACTGTTACACAGGAGTTGTGATGGTCTCTTTAATGACATTAACTTTCAGTATTAGTTTAAATTTTTTTTTCATATTGTTCCCAGTCTTCACTATATTTTTTCCATAGTCCGGTCACACACATTTATTTGAAGAAAGATTATATTCTCAAAGAATTATGTGAATAATGTAGAAAAAAAGGTGCCGACTGTACATTAATTGCAGTATGTTTATATCTACCTTTTAGAATTAAGAATGTAGCTCTTTTTGCCTAATTGTCTCACAACACAAAACATTCTCAGTTGAGAACACAAATAGGATGAACTATTCATCTTTTCTCTTTAGGGGATTGTATTCTCACCAGTATTTGGACGTTAAGTGCAAATATTCAGTGGAGGTGGATGATTCAGAAATTCTATTTAACAACACATTTGCTTTACAGATTAGGATATGAAATATAGGAAAAGTATAGGAGGACCAGTTACAGATAAAACTGGATTAAATTCCATATTTAATTCTTCTGGTAATACTCCTGTTTTGTGATAAATACATATTGGGTGTTGATGTTACTGGGTGTTTTGTCTACCCAGAAACAGTGACAATGTAATTAGAGGCTTCCAAACATTCTTCTCAAGATATTCTTCCCATCAAATCTAAGCCAAAAGAGATATATCAAACTGATCATCTTAAGAAAAATGCATCAAAGCACAGCCAAGTTGGGAAAGAGCCAGGATAACACCTTATTACCAAGAGCTTATTGAAATGCCATAGGTGATTCAGTACTCTCACATACACATATATGCATTTCCAAAAAACAACCAGTGAGTAAATTGTATACCCTGCACAAGTTGACTGAGTAGGAGTTCAACTGAATGTGTGTCACACCAGCATACAAGGAAATATCTAACTCACAATATTTCACTTCTCGTTTTGCTTCCTTTAAAGAATGCAAGCACTCTGTCTCCTTCCTACAAATTTTGGGAAACTACTGCTCAAACTGCTGTGTTTTCAAACCATGGTTTATATATGAAAGTGCTAACTAGCATATTTAACTTTTAGAGTATTCATATACATAAGCAAACTGCATGCACAGGAAAAATCACTTAAGTTCATGAGAGTTTATTACAAGATCAGAATATGGAAAGCAGGCGTGCAAAAAACCCCAAACAAACCCACAAGGAAACTTTACCTGATCATGATTTTCATCTGAAAATGTTATTGATGTAAGCTTGTAACTATTCTTCAATAAAAATTCATTAACTAGGAAGTTTAGAGCTCTTTTCTCAAGAGGTCTGATTGGCTCCTGGGGAAAAAAAAAAATGCACTAGATCGTTGGTTTATCTCCCTTCCAGCTATGGAAGCATATTGATACTAAAATCCATGCAAAGTTCATTTATCACCAGCCACCTACCTGAATTTCAGGACTTGATTTATAATTTTTTCGTTCCTGCAAAGGAACTTCATTTTCTGGGGAGGAAAAAAGAAGCAACTAAATTTTAGTCTCTCAGAGAGGATGAGCTCAGCTACTTCTACATTGTTTAAAGTAGAGACTTAAGAAAAGGTTTATGTACACCACCTGCAGCCTGAGTCAGGTTGGCTCGAAGGGCCTGTATGGTCTCCTTGGCTTTCCGTAGTTCAAACTCCAGGACTGGACAGGGATTTGGATTAAACACACACAGGCATCCAACCAAGGCAAGGGAAACAAAAATAAAATATAAAAAGCAAGGATGGGTGTGAAAAAAAAGATACCGTTTGTATTAAACATAAAGCATGCAATCTTTATGGAACTTATGAACACATGCAGCAGAGTTGGTTTGAAAGCAAACTGGTGAACATTTTCCATAGTTTCATTAGCCTTAGGTTAGCTAAGTCAAAATTTCAAGCTGTCTGACAAGGACTCGCTGTAAGGTTTTGGGAAAATATTTGGGAGCTGATGCTGTCAAATGTTTTGGTTTTTGGGGGGCACAAGGAGTATGTGGGCAGTAAGAACACAGATCTAAATGAAACAAGTATGTTGTAGCAGGCAGAGGAAGCTGTCTCCATGTAGCAAAGCTCAAACCATGAAGTGAATGTACAGTCCCACTGACACCAGACTTTTTTTGGAAAATAAAATCATATACCAAAATTTTAGTAATTTAAATGTGAGATTGTGAAATGTTACTATCTTACTAGAAAAAAAAGCAATTTTAAATTTCTATTCAAAATTGTGAAGTTTTAGGAATACCCTGTAGGAATACCCTACAGTCAATTAGGATTTTGAATTCAGTTCACTGAATTCAAATGAAGAGAGATGCACAAGACCAAAAACACCCAAAAAATGCAGCTCTTCTGCAGTACTTAGAAAAAAAAAACTTGAAAGGAAAAAAGTCTTTGCAGCATTGCTCTTGAAAATTTACACTGATTTTCAAAGACCAAGAGTCAGCTTTAAATTCAAAAATACTTAATTCTAGTTCTCCACTCTCTCTTAATTCACCTTTCCACTCCCCTAGTCACTCTCATTTGTTTCTCATGTCCCAATGTTTCCTCCAAAAAGGGCCAGTTGTGATTTGTGTGCACTGGGATTTCATGTGTTTTGATGCTGAAGTCATATGTATATGGTGGCTTCAAATTTTAACCCCCTGGACCTTTGCAAAACATATAGTAAATGTTCTTTTAATAGCCATTTACAGGTAGAACATCTAAGGAAACCTATTTAAGAGATTACCAGATCAATACATGCATTTCACTAATTCTCAGATTAATCTAATCACACTGAAATATAGTAACCAGAACGCAGGACTCTTAACTAGGAGAGATGAGCAGAGAACACCTACCACATTTAAGTGCTATATGACCTATTTACAATAGTTTAAGATCTACTTTATTCCCAAAGAAAAGGAAAAATGTAGTGACTTTTAACAAGAAAGTTTCCATGAGATCTTTAATCACTGCCTGGAAACAATTTAACATGGCATTTTGAAATATTTACACAGAACAAAACGCACAGCAGAAACACTGCATTGTCCTTTGCTGGTAAAAAATGTTACTGAAGGCTGCAAATAAAACCAGTTCCTCTTCTGAGCCACTATAACTAAGACTCTTGGTAATTAGCACTCATGGAAAAAAGATTCACTCAGTTTGCAGTTCTGCATAAAAACTGAAGGAGTTACTACAGTATACCACATTTGCTACATGAAAGTAACTTGTTTGATGCACAGAATTTTACTGCAGCAATACAAAAGCGCAACTGAGGATACAATGAATAAAATATGTAAAATCTCTCTAGTATTCAGCAATGCTGATCTGCAAATACTTCTGTGCAACAAAGTTAGAAAACATTCTCATCATAAAGCAAATACCTAATTTTAGCACTTCCTTGCATTTGAACAGTTGTAAGATACTAATTTGTTACTTTTTGAAAATTTTAAAGAACACAAATTAAGTAATTTTTCTTATGGAAATGACTATGTGTTAACATTTTACTCTTAAAATTATTTGCAAAGACCAGAACAGTTGCAGATCAGGAGTGCCCTGCACTAGAATGATATAAATAATAAAAAAAAGTTAGAAAAACAATGAAAACTATAAAAACTCAGGAATCTAATCAAGGAAAGTAGGCGTAAGACATGTCTGAAGGCATAGAAAACCAAAAATCTCATGTCAGAGAAACCCATGTCAGACGGCAAGAACTGACTTTTAGTGAACTGTGACGATGCTGACAATTCTTAGAAGCCATTAGGACTTTACCCATTCAACCTTAAAAGTAGATTACTCTGCTGCATGTTTCTGTTACATAGTAGAAGATTCTAGACATAGTATATTTGAGAAGCTGTCATTGGTAGCATGTCAAAACAGCCACATAATCCCACCACAACACAGCATTGTTACAGGTGTACCTCATCTAATCTTACTAATGGTACCATGATAATTGCCATCATACAAACCTTGATGCTTTCAAGTCAGTCACAAATGTAGCTTTTATTTGAAGAAGTTTATAGGTGTTTAGTGTTATACACGTAAATAGCTATAAAATTAACTTCAGTCAAATGTTAAACTGTGATTAAAAGCTCCTTAAGTTATACTGAAATGTGATCTTCTGCCAAGACATGTAATGATTTTTAATTCAACATGTCTACCAATGAACTCAACACTAATAATCCCCATTTGTTGATTCTATAGCATTCTCTTACATAAAAAGGCAACCTTTTAATCCCTTTATTTGTAACCATTATGAACTATTGACTTTTAATATAAATTACCTGATGCCTCTCCCCCTCTCCTGTTACAAAGCTGAAGCTACGCCTTCAGAAGCATTGACAAAGCCAAGCCAAAATTTAACTTCATGCTTGACTAGGCTGACAACATGAACAACTCCCAGCAAATGGCGAAAGAGCTGACACTCCTTAAGAACAATGCACAAAGGTTTTGCTGCAGACAGCCTAAGAAAGGAAAGAATCAGATATTCCTCTGCACCAGGAAAGCAAAGAATAGAAATTTAGAGCCTTGAGGTTGGGTAATCTTCCTACAAGGTTGGGTAATCTTTCTACAATTCCTACTAAATTTCTAAACAATTTAGTTTGCCTTAGGGGAGAAAACTATCCAAATTTCAATGGCTCTTTTTATTAAAAGTGATGGCTTTTAAATGGCTTTTTGATGATTAAAAGTTTCTAATCACTACAGCTACCATCCTGAAAAAAATTACAAAGCCTGACTTAAAATGGGCGAATATTTCAAGCAGGCAGTGATGCATTGGACCAAGGTTTCAGATGAGACATTTTTATGTGTTTCAGTTTTCATGCAGCTAATCTAATACACCTTAAAAGAGAAGTGAATATCAGGAATGAGTAGCTTCTCTGTTGAGCTCTGAAATTTCAAAATTATGCTTTCTCAAGGATCTTACTCTATTGACTCATATTTGTTAATGACTTCATAAGTTATTGGATCATAGATACCTACATAGATCCTACAAAGAAGCACTTACAATTGGGATCGAACTAGTTGAGATCTACATGAAGAGCAGTCTTGTTGAGCCAAGGCCAAAAAGTTGAGGAAATAAACAGTACTTCTAAAATCATCCAGCATTTCTGTTACGTAAGCAGTAGTATTTCCAATTGTATTAGAAATTTATAATCTACATTTAGAATACCTTGTCAGATTTTTGCATACTTCACTATGAAATACCCAGTACTTCAGATAATGGTAGAAGGATAGTTTTGTGTTGTGAAGCCACTATATGGCATTTGGACATTTTCTTTTAAAAGTAGTTGTTCTCTGAAGTATCAAGGGCTCCTGTGCTTACCTGGCTTTCCTCACTTTTATACTGTTACAAGCTCTGTTGTTCCTTAACTGCCATTTTGAGTCCTTCCTCCTTGCCAAGTAAATGCACAACTCCAGGTGTCCTAAATCATGCCCTCTAAAACATGTATGACATCCCATTATAGTTGATAAATCTGTACATACATTTTGAATCCATCAGAAGAAATTTAAATTTGCTGACAACAGCTAGCAATGAAGCCACTGTCCCAAACATACTTCAGCACCTGAGGTTTCCCAGCTCCCTTTCCTGATGGAAGTATTAAGAAAAAAGGCAGCCTTGAAATGTGAAACACTTCAGCACTTAACACAAATAGCTGCAAATCAGAAAGCTGTAGTTCAGTACAAGAAATTACTACCACAGTACAAAAATTAAGACCAGCAGGAGGGTTCAAGAGCAAGTAACAGAAATCTCGTCACTATAAAAGTGGGAGGCCAACACTTGACTCAGGAGCCTCATTAATGCTTTGAAGTTAATGAGACAGGAGCACCTACAGAGAAGACTTGAACTACAGCAGACTTGTGTTCAGCTTCAAGCCCTGGAGACCTTCAATCTGGAAGGAAATCTAGAGGCTTACAACTCCTTCACAGGCTTAAAACAGGTAATGGGAAGACAAAACCAGATCTTCTTTCAGGATGAACAAAGTACACACACAATGTTAGCAAGTGACTGTTGTACTACAGATGCCTTTTGTGCTCTGTTTTTAAGTTTTGTTTGATTTTTGAAAAGATTTTCCTCTGATTTTGGTGTGCACAATTTAATAATGCCTATTAAAAAAAAACACAAAAAAGGGCTCTGTAAAAAGCAGAAACTGTGAAACTGAGTCTAGATAAATGAAATTCTCAAAAATAAGTGTTTTTTTAACTGGTCTCTTCCTTTCAAATCTTATTCTTCCAATCAGAGACACAGACTAGCTTGACATCAATGCAAATACAGGGAAATCTGAGAATACATATGATTGAAATGGAGTTTGATTATAAGAATTAATTTCATAATCTTTGAAAACACAGCATGTGTTTTTAAAATTATTAGATTCTCAAAACAGTTAATGTCAAAGGCAGGTTAGCAATAATAAACATTTTGAATTATTCAAAGTAGGGGGATTAGACCATGGCAAGTTTAAGATGTGGCAGAAGATTCAGTTCCTTAGACTGAATGTCAGGCAACCTATTTTAAACAAGTCCTGTGGGTATTTAAGTTAGGTGTACCCTTATTACACAGGAAGGGAGCAGGAGGTCTACGACTCCTAACAAATCCTTCAGTATTGAGTTTATCCTAGCAGCAATTATTTCAAGCACTTAATACATGACTTTGGAATCAAAACTTAGCAGTCTTAAGAGAACAAGCTGTTTCCACTTAGTAAACTGAAAGATGTAAGGATGCATTGTAATCTTAGTGGATTACAATTGTATTATCCAAATTATTACATAGCTCTCAGTTTCATTAAGATCAGGTAGATAAAGAAGAACATTTATGTTTTCTAAATTGCAGATAGTTTTGTCAAACTTTTCCACATCCTGACTGGCTTCTGTGACTTGCATCTTTTCAGTCAAGCAGATAATATTATAGAAGGGACTCTATAATATGTTTGCTTCTAGGCCAAATTTTGATTCTAATTCCAGACAGAATGAAGTGGGCTAATAGCTTTTAAATACTGAAATCAATTTCAAACAGGAGTTGAAACAGTTATTTCCAGGAATGTTTTTGATTGTTAAAACAAAAACACCAAAACAACAACAAAAAAACCCAAAACCAACAACAACAACAAAGAATTTTAGAAGAAATAAGCAAAATGGACTTCCAGTTAGGTTTCAAAGTGCATTTGCACTAAAAAGAACTTCAAAAGCAGAAGTTGTAATCCAGAGATTGTTTAAAGAAGGAACTGGATTATCTAAATTCTTGAAACCTCTGTCGACATAATTTTTTAATGTGCAAAATAAATACTTATCAACTTTTGAAATTACTTGGGAAGATAGCATTAAACATGATTGAGGCAAAATATTTTAAGCAATTATGACTGAACCAGAAATTTAACTAGAAACAAAATATTTTTGAAAACTTCCAGTCTTTAAAAATATCCAGAAATAATATTCAGTCTTACTTCTTAGGTTACTTTTTAAGAACTCTTTGAAAAATATCTCTAAAGGAATGCACAACTGTAAATATCCTGACATACAATTCCCTCATCAATTACATATGACAGCAGTCAATCACTACATAGTAATTATCAAAAATATTGATCAATTTTACTATTTACTTAAACTTAATACTTAATTTTACGCTATATTAACTTCGTACTGGAAGTAATCAATATTTTGTTATTAATATTTTGTCAGAAGTTTACTGGTTCTACTGGATGTCAATTCTGACTGGTCTGTATTTTCTCTAAGTATCTCTAATCCAATTCTAAGGACAGCTCCAAGCAAGAATCAAACTAGCTCTCTCAGTAACACTACTGCCAAGAAATGCTGACTAGAACCAGGAAAAATCTACTACAATAATAAAAATAAATAAAATATTGGGATTTTGCTTGTTTCTTCCTTGCATTCCAGGACACAATTCACAAAGGCCTGGGCTTCTTAAACACAATTTGTTTAGAAGATTAGTTTTCTATTTACAACTATTGCCTCCTTAAAAAGGACTATGTATATTGAAAAAGAGAGTAGCTAAATAGTAGTAAGAATCCAGAAGTAAGAATAGTAGTAAGAATCATGAAGATCCTTTACAGAACTATGTCTTGTCAGCCTCTTTGTTGCTTGGTGGTTCAGAGTAGAGACAATAGGATGGAAGAGAAACACGGCATCTTGCATCACCTCAGGTTTCATGCAGCTTAACCATGTGATCAAAAGTCACAGCATGGACAACTTCCATGAGCTCAAGATATTAAACAGTACTAACTGACAAGAAGAAACAAAGCTCTGTAGCCTTTTCTAGAGAGCTTTTATAGGTTTCTCTGTGTAAGCTGTGAATAACTTCATATATAAACTTGGAAAAAAACCTGGACAGAGAAATATGGCTCACATGCAAAAGTGGTTACTAAAATAATTTCAAACATAAGAGAAAGCCTTTGGTGATGTAACAGATCCTGAAACTAAAAGTGCTGAAGGCTTAGAACAAAAGGCAAAACCCCCATTATACAATCAAAGAAAGAAATAGGAGAGAAAAGCATTACAATTAAGATTTGTAGCAAAGAAGATTTATGGATTTGATTACATCCCAAATTTGCTCTGGGTTTTGAAGTGCTCATTTGATCTCGATGAAAGCTATATTTAAGAGATGATTTGCAACAGATCTTTACGTCAGAAAGCTCTTACCTACATAGTAGTAGCAGACCACTATGTAAAGTAATTTAGTGAATGTTTCAGCTTAACAGTAGTAGTCAGTAGGTAATACTAGGATACAGTTCTGTTGTCAAAGGCTGGGCACAATTTTCAAGCATACTGTGTGTTTCTGCACTGGTGACATCTGGAATCATACACAAGTACACCTGCCTGAATATCTACAGTAAATACAGCAGAAGTGTCTAAAGCATGATGCTATCATCAAGCAAATAGTTAAACCACCTCAGTGAAATCTTGTCATCTTTAGAAATATTCATTTATATATTTATATTTATTTATATTTATTTATATTTATGCTAGAGACAACAGGTTAAACAGTAAAAGTAACATTCTGTGATTCCTGAAACATATAGAACACTTACCTGCTACTCTTTCATCTGTTTCTCTATTGCCATCATCAGAGTATCTTGCAAAATCTAAAGAATCAAGAGTACTGATGCTTCCAGCACGATCTAAAGGTGTAGGGAAAAAAAAAAAATCAGACAGAATCCTGAAGAGCTGCCTGTCTTTTATAGAGAAAGTCAAAACAGCATCTCATTTCAGAAACTATTATAAACTGGAGGCTACATGTTCTGCAAGACTCAAGTTGCACTGCATTTTCTGAAGCTCTCTAAGTAGAGAGTACATCACTAAACTTGAACCAAAAATGCAGCACTACAGCAAGTTCACTGAACAGACTGTAAGATATTTTTGCTCCCCCTAAAAGATGGCATTTCTAGCCTGTCCATAACAGATGAGGAGCATTGTAGCACTTCCCCCTTTCCACAAGGGCCAAGGACTTTGGCTAGGACACACAGGTAAGCATGTAAAAGAAACCAAACTGTTGTATGACAAGTTTCAAGCAGTTCCCTTTGAGCAGAAACCTGTGACTGCCTCACTCTACTTCCTTTTCCCATTTTTAGTATTTTAAGGCATGTCACTGTGACCAAATACTTCTTTACCTATCTCCTGATCTAGCTTTTAATTCAGTACATACCCACTTAATTAACGGTTTTTGAGGAACGAAGTATCTAACAAAAGCAAAGGTAGCACAGTTCATGCTATTGCAGGTATATTATCCACACTCTACAATTAAATTCTGAATTTCAAAACGAAAAAAAAAAATCAAGAAATTCAGTAACTAGCATAAGGTTTGGATGTGATCTTGACATTTTTCATTTCACGGGAACAGCACAGAGAAAACCATCAACCAAAATGCAATTTTGATAAATCTGTTGAAGCACATATTCACCTTTTTATTATAAAAAGGCACAAATTACTTGGTAACAGAACTTAAAATAAATGGAACAGGTTCTTAGCACAATTGAACATGCAGAAATTATATTAAGTACCTTCATATCTTTCCTCTCCTTTTGAAATGAATTTCTATGTAGCACTTCAAAAATAATTTTAATTACATTAGAACTGTTGTCACATTAACAAAGAAAAAACTCCACAGAGCTGTCAAAAAAACTCTTATCTGTCAGTAGAAATAGAAGCAATTTCATCACTTGTCAGTCAAACTCTGTCATGACTAACATCATTAAGTATTTAGCCTCTCCTCCCATTCTGCATAATATAAAAAAAGAAAAATAAAACAAAAAACAATCTATTAACACCTTTCTTTGTATATTTGTGCTTAATTGTACTGTAAGGCCTTGTGACATCCTTTATACATCTAGACCAGCATTGCACTCAAATAATAACACCTGAAGTAAGACTGATTAAAGCATTTACATTTAAAAGATACAGAGGTACTAAAGTTAGCAACTATAGCTGAGTTCCACAACATGAAGACTTGCCTTTAAATCTTAACCTGTCTTTTCCACGGTCATAAAGTATATCTCAGTATACAGTTTATATCTACCAAAGGGTTTTTTCCTGTTACAATGCTTTCTTATCCAAACAATGAAACAGGCTGTTGCACTTCAGTGAGTCTCTACTCAGTCATTGGTTTTAAACCTCATTGCTCATATGCAGCTTCCAGTCTTATCCTCTGCAATTTTTTCAGACATTAGTCTGATTTAGTAATTCTCTGTAGGCTGTTCTAAATAGCTTAGCAACACAGTACAAACTCTTCTTTTTACAGCATCATTGGAAAATGGACTGTTATGAAAATAAACCAGTGGGAATCACATTTGAAGAGATTAAGTTCAAAAGTAAACATGAATTTATGCAGTATGAGAGTTTTTAGAATTGACTTTTCAGAACACCCAGCACCTTGAAGAGTAGCTATTGCTCCAGCTTATTTCATTAGCAGCTACAAGATCATTTTTTAAAATCAAAATCCAGACAAAATTTAAATGAGGATCTCAATGAAAAGCTGATGCAGAAGAGAAACAACCAAGTCTCACACACAGCATCACTATGGCAAATGCAGAAATAAAACTGTTTCCCTCTGTAGTCTTGCCATGTTCACAGATCAATTTTCTAATTGATCTGTGAACAGAAGCGAAGTAACATCAGAGAAACAATGCCCAAATTTCAACTTAAGCCAACCACATCACAATTGCTGAAGCATCCAAAGCCATATGCAACACAACTTTTTCTTTGTATGACTAGTGGTGCACTTCAGAGGCCAAGATAAATCTGAGAACTGATAAATCCAGGCATAAAACACAAACTTATTTGCCAAAGCCATAAACTTCTTGAAAGAAACCCAAACCACCAAAACCCAGATGCCTATAAAAAAAAGCAGGGGGTAATCACAATCTTTGTCAGGATTTAGACAACAGAAGCTGTTTAAGATCATACCAGCAGCTGTGAATCCAACAACTCACAATATCAATCACTTCTACAACCTTAATGGTTCTACAGGAACAAGCAACACCGAGGGGGTTTATGATTTCAACACTCAGAAACTGCCTTAAGCACCACCCCTACATGCACAGCAGCAATTTACAGGGTTGAAACTCGAACATTCACCATTTTGACTTTGCTTTATCACTACCGTGTTCATAATAAAAGCAAACATCTGACTTCCTTTTCATAGAGGCCGACACTGGGAAGATGCACAAACAACTAGATTCAGGTTGATGAAACCAAGGAAGGTCTGCTAAGGAACAGCAGCCCTCATGGGCTGTTTCCTGACACCATTATTTCACTCTGCCAGTAATGCTGATCCTCCTGCCCATTACAAAAGCCCACGCCCATTAGCACACCCCCATAAGCCAAGATGTGTCATTAGCAGCACAGTTGGGGCACACAGGCACTGCTGAAGAGTGAAGAGCAGCAGGGCTGTGCCGTCACCTACCTGCCTAAAATGTCACCGTGGGGAAACTGCATCTGTGGCCTTGCTACTTACCACTGTCTCTGTAAGCAGCGGTTTAACTCCTAAAACTAATGCCACTGTCTAGAAAATCATGGAATAACATAACCTCGTATTTTACACTTCCATAAAGGATGTAGCTGCTCTGCAAAGGATGAAGAGTGTGTAAAAGGTACCTCCCTGCTGGCAGCACAACAGCCTCATTTGTTAGGAAAATGGGCAGGGCTGTTTGAAGGAAAGGAATCAAAGGGAAGGGCTGTGCTCAGTCACACAGCTCACCTGAAGAATCTGAAATAGCGTTTGTCTGAAGTACAAACAGTCGTACTCCAGGATGCTGAGCGGAAGCATTTCAACTACAGCAGTCAGAAAAGAGAACTATTTTCTGAACTGAAAGTGAAAAAGAAAAAAAATCTTTTCTTTTGTGGGGTAAGTTTTTTTAGGAATAAGATACTCGATTTGACGAACACCTAAATCTTCCAAAGGACAGGAATTTATGGCTTCTTATCAGAAGAAGATAATTTCTTCAGGCCTTGCTCAGACTTGAAGACACCATGGGGATTAAAGGAACAGTTGACATACAACAGACAGAGTTTCTTGTTTTAAATAGAAGGTATGCATAACCATGAAGGATATATGAATATGAAACAAGTGTATTGTTATAAGGGTGATTCCTTTGTTCACAAGTCATGTTTTTCATGACTTAGTGTCCAGAGCATCCAGATGTCTGTAATTATTTGCTTTTTATTGTCTTGTAATTGTCCTAACTCGATACTATAATTGTATTATTATTTTTATAACCATTTTATTATTATTAAACTTTTAAAATTTTAAAAACCAAGTGATTCATGTTTTTCACACTGCCACAGCAGTGGGAACCCATTTTGTTGTCTTGGTTCGTGCATTTTTATCAACAGTCTCCTGAGCATCAATTTTAGCTTCTTTCTCTGAATTAAAACACTTTATAATTAGCAATTCTCTTTTGCTAAAATCTTTCCTAGTGAATACTCACAAAATAATTGCTGTCAGCTTCATGTTTCAGAAACGGTAAAAGCCAAGTAACAAGAAAAATTTTGACAAGCAGGTATAAACAACTGCAGAACACGCATCACCTCAATACAGAACAAGACAGTGCATAGAGAAGCAGTGAAACAGGCTTAGGGTTTTCATAATTCATACTAGAGAAATGCCAGGAGACATATTGGGATAATAAAGGAGAGCCTGTGCACAGTTCTTGTCTCTTACCTTTACCACTGGAAAAGGATGAGCAAAATCAGAATGCCAACATTCATATACTCAAAGATAAGAAGACTTTTATTCCCTTAAGAAATGCAATGCATTTAATTTCATTTGAGAAGTGAAAAAATTGGGTTCAACATCATATTTTGCTTATTAACTTATATAGTCTTTAAAAATATTGCTTCATTCCAGAGGAAATGAATTTTAATTCTCTTCTTATTCCCAGAACTGGCATCAAATGACATGCAGATTTCTGCTGACAGCTTCTGTTCCCATGGCATATATTCAGCTCTCCCTGAAAGTTAAGCTTAACTACCAAAGTAGGAAAATGTAAGGGAATTTCAAAGTGATACATCAACCTCCACTGGCATACATAATATGAAAAGGTTATTTCATTCACTCTGATGATAAAAGGAAATTATTTTTACCAGTTTCCCTAAAGGACACCAAGAATGATCATATTAGCCATATTTTCATGTTAGCCATATTGTCACAGTATATGCATTAAGTAGAAATAAGTTGCAGTCTTCTACAAAATCTCATGAAATAATCTTTACATGTTCATGACACCGTAAATCAGCTAAAAGCATAGACAAATTAAGTGGCATTACTTATTGATAGAGGCACAAGAAAAAATGTTTTAAAAATTAATGTTTTAGAAGCTATTTGAATTTACTTTGCAAATATTCAAATTTATTTTAAAAATTACTCATTGATAAAGCAGCCCAGTTGCCACATTTCCTCTAAGATCACAGGAAACCATATCATCATGTACTAACAATTAATCAAATGGAACATATGAAGACTCAGAAATCCACAATTTTTCCTTGAAATTCAAAGAGAAGAAACAATACTCTGCTTGTACATGACAGATTCACTTAGCTAAGTGTTTACTTGTATTGAAAAATATCTGTAACCCTGAAACCAGACTACTGCCATATTTTAAACTGCTGAGTGAAATAGATGGCTAACCACATTTTATAGTGATTGGAGAAACAGCTGGCTACTGGATCTAGAATTTTGGTTAGCATACAAATGGAACTAAAAGTGAATCCTTCCCAGGCTGGATCAGAGCAGCTTCCCACTGGATATTGCATATAGTAGGACAACACATTTCCCAGTTTAAGCCAGACTTCATATGAATTATATGGTTCTGTGGAGATTGAAACAGCTGAAGGCAGGTAGCACATATCACAGGGAGACAGAACCTTTTTGGGTTTTTTTAAGATACTAAAGGTCTGGATAGTAACTTATACCTATAATGCTATCAGGGCCATCAGGTGGACTCCAACCTCCACCCTCAAAGATCACTATTTAGAGAAGAAAAACCAAAACTTGGCATTGAAAAAAAACCCCAAAACCAAGCAAAAGAACACTCTGAATAGATTCTACCCAATTGGTTAATACAATTGTATTTGTAATTTACTGTAGCATTATCAAACAGGAACACACAACATAATAAAGGCTTGCAAAAGATTTTAAGAACATTATTCATGCTATTGGATACTATGAAGATTTATATCAAGAACACTGACTACTCATCCAAGCATAGCCCTGCTTGCAGAAGCACTGAATTTTTATTTCATGTAGTCTTTTTCTTTTACTTTAGACAAAGTTAAAATGTTTAAACACTAGTGTTAGATTTATCATATAAGCAACTTAATCCACCAGTAGTAATTTCATTTGATAATAATACACTCTCTTCACTAAATTAAATTTTCACTACATAAGATTTCACTAGGGACAAACATTAAACAAGGCCTGCCAGTTCAGTGTCAGGTACAACCCTACATAGAAGCCATCTCAGGTTAATGCCTTCTAGCTTATCCTGAATAAAAACAGACATTGAAAGTTACATAAGTGAATGACTGAGGCTATCAAAAATTATTCCTTCAGGATCATCATCTTGATAGCTACTTCAGGTAAGAAAAAAACCCAATATGACTCTAGAATACAATTCTCTGCAGCAATAGAAATAAGTTGCACTTCATTGTTGAACTGGGCACTGAAAATCTATTTTGTAGAACAAATTTATTAAAATTGGGAATTGCTAAGGTTTGATTTTATTATGAATTAAAAACCAAAGCAAAACAGGATTATTCAACCAACAAATATGCTATACTTAACACACAGCAACATATTAGACTTCAAAAATTATATACTATCATACAAAGAAAGTCGTTGTGGATTATAAATATCAGAAAAGCATGCAATTACAGCTGTAGGTGGAAAAACCCCCAACTTAAGCTGAGATACTCTTTCAGATTTCTGAAAAGTGAGAAGCTATAAAAGCCCCCTACTGCAATGTTTATCGACCAACAAGCCATGGATTATAACTAAGACAAGCTTTGAAATAACCATATAGTTGCATGTAACTTTAGAAAACACACAACTTTTTCCTGATGAGCTGTGCTATTCCTATGAGTTAAGCTGTCCCACCTCCCATTATACACATAAACACCTTCCAGCATGGAGGAACCCCTCCATCTAAAAGTGAATAATGTAATGAAGAGATCAAAGCCAAAACTTAAAGATGTCTGCAAATCAAAGGCCAGAAAAAATTTTCATAGACATCTGCAAAGGACAACAGTACATGTATTTTATAGGGTATATCTTATCTTTACTTTAGGACACCCAGCCTAATTTTTCAATGCAAAGATACAGGCAAAGTATTCTCATAATAGATCCCAACAATAGAAGCTTCACTGAAAATTATTCAGGTCTGACAGTTTTCCCCTTTCTTCTCTGTGCTACAGATACAATGAAATAACTATTGAAATTCAGACCTAAGGGAATGCAGATGCATAAATGCACATTTTAGGTCTATTTCTGCTGGCAGTAAACAAGTCTTCAAGTGAGGTACTTTACCTACCTTAAACATTCCTAGAGTAAACTAGCCAGTTTCCTCTAAACAGACCTAGAGTAAACTAGCCAGTAGAGTCATGCAGCAGATGGTCTGTTCTTTTCTAGAGCTACTGGTCTGAAAAAGCATGTCCTCAAATAAACTTGTGTTTTCAGCTAACCTGCACAATATCACAGGCACAAAATAGCAGAAGCCAAGGAAACAGGGAATCGATGTTAACTGGGAAAAAGAACGAATTTCCTCTTGTACTTCTTTGTACATGCTTAAGCCCCGTATTAGTACTGAACCACACACGTGAATATGTGAATAAACCAAATTGTGAGAGAGAGCAAGCATGTGTGATAGAAGATGTGGGATAATGTGAAATCCCAAAGAGTTGTAATGAAATCCTTTCCACATTAAATCAAACAATCAGGCATCATTAACTCTTTAATAAGTGATGATCAATTCACAGTTTGTATTTGTGACTACCTTATATAGCAACTGAAATAGATATGTTGTGAAATACATACGAATAAATGAATTAAACCATTTAATTCCCCATAAGTAAAACTAGAAATTTAATTTAACTGTACCACATTTCATAAGATATCTCTGGAGCCATATTACTTTGAAAAGTTTTAAAAGTCTGCTGCATTTAAAATTTCTGTTATGTTTCAACTTGTTCCAAGCTTACCGATGCTGGATCTTTCAGCAAAGCAAACTTGATCCATTGCAGCAGACATGCGATCTGGCATACAACCTTTACAGCAGAAACAGACTTATGTAACAATTTTTTAAACCAATGTGAACTTGTAGAGTAAATTTTACCAGATCAACACATTCCATATTGCTATAGTAACTCAGGGATGGAACAAAAAGCCTTAAATTAATTCATTGCATCAGACACTAATCTGTAAGCACCTGACCTACCAATCTTACTTGCCAAGTGCCTCTTTTGCTCTCTCCCAGATGTTCTTAATCAATGAGACCTGAAGAATTTTCCAAATTCGTATGTTCTGAAGACTTCAGACCCTCATCAAATGAAAACTTAGTTAAGTAAAGCTACTAGAATAAAATTAACTTCCAAGCTCTCAGAACAATCTACTTACCAATTACCAAGAACACACATTCAGTACTATTTCCTGATGGGCAATCCGAACCAGACTGAAAACAGATGGTTAATATACTTTCCTACTTTATATTTATAGCAAGTTATAAAAATTCATAGGAAGCATATAAGGGTAAACCCCTAAAGCTGGTTAGAGAAAACTAACCTATGCTTGCTGGCCAAGAAAAGAAAAAAACCCCAAACAAACAAACAAAATCCCACCCACCAACCAACCAACACAAAAAATCCAACCACCAGATATGTAAAACAAATATTTTGCAGACACATTGCAATAAAAAAGTATTACTCTCACTACCATGACAGGCACACTGCAGAAGCTCATCAGAAATATTAAATTACAAGTAAAAAATAGGTAAGACTGTACACCCTAGCACAGAAATAACATGCTCAGAGAACTGGGTTATGATAGAGATGCACCTGGGCTGATATCCTGAAGATACCAAAACTAGGCTGTTGTTGGAGAGAGGCTTATTGCATAGGCACTCTCAGGCAGCATCCAAATTAGTTGAATTGGAAAGAATTAAGCCAACCCTGCATAAAGCACTTGGATGCTGCTGCAGTGAATACTGAGGTCCAGAGGGGTGTGACCTTAGGAAGATCATCAAACCCAGCCTGACCCCCTACACATGTGCAAGGAGTAGCTCAAGCTGCAGTGCTCTTGAGCAAGCAGACCTTCCCAAAACAGAACAGCTAAGGGTGAAGCAGAGCATGGAGGTACTCCTTCATGCTCATGACCCCAGCTGGCTTTAGCAGAAATCAGAATGCTTCACCAGCATCAAATTAACTCCATATGCTTGATGCTGTGGGACTGCATTGTCCAAAATGCATCCATTAACTTGCACCACAAGGATTTTTCCATTTGTCGCAGCTTTCTGTTAAAGGCTAACATCAAGCAAAATTGTCTCACTTTAGTCCTTAAATGGTTCCCCTTTTTGAAGGACTACTTAAAGTGTATGGATAATATCTATCTTTATTCTCAAGCACTGTATTGCCTCAGTTTTTTTCATATTTACATTTCAGTAAGTTCTCATTTGCCCACTTTCTACATTTATCTTAGAACATTAGTAAATTTTCCAGTTAAAACTTACCTTGTGTCCATATGGTTGCTACAGAATTAAAAAAAATAACTAGCAACTGGAGACCAAAGCATTTCTCCTTTAAAAAAAGGCTGAGAAAGATGAAGCTGTTCAGTGTGGAGAGAAGGCTCAGGAGAAGTCTCATGATGTGTATAAATAATTGAAGGGAGGGCACAGAGAGGACAGAGGCAGGCTCTTCTCAGTGGTGACTTGTGACAGACCACAGACAGTGGGCACAAACTGAAACTCAGGAGGTTCCTTTGAAACATCAGGAAACACTTCTACTAAAAGGGTGACCGAGCACTGGCAGAGATTACCCAGAGGGGTGATGCAGTCTCTGTCCATGGAGAGACTTAAAAGGCCATCTGGTCATGATCCTAGGAAACCTATGTAAGTCACAGTAGTTCTCCTAGAGGAGAACTCTAGAATAATCTCCTCTCCTAGAGGAGTCACAGCCATGCTGTGAGTATGAGATTATTCTTGCCATGATTTCTCTTACTCCAAAAGTTTTTTTTTTCAAATGACAGAACAGCTCATAGCTTTCTCTCTCCTCTAAAATCAAACAAGATGAAAAAGTACTTGCTATATAAATACGAAATTCTTGTTCTGTGACTTTTTACGTAACAGTATTTCCTTCAATTCAACAACAAAGTAATCAGTAGCATCACTATCATGCAGAGTTATATTGCAGGAAGGGAGGAAGAAAATTGCCTCTACCCTACAGTGCACTGGAAGAAAGGGTTCACTATTTCTTAAAAGCCTTTTCAACTTGGTCTGTCTTAAAACAAAACAAAACAGTTTTTAAAACTACTTGTCCAACACACTCAATATACTTTGTAGCATGTTTCGGGCATTCACATCATAAATAAATATATGAAGTTTTTAGAACTTTATTGAATTACTCAATGTTTCAGCCTGTGCTAGAGGAGATTTCAACTCAATTTCTCAAACCTGCAACTTTACAATACACTAGAAAACAAAATACAAGTCACACCTTGAAGGCAAAGAGTTGTCAGTCTGAACCCAGCAGTATAAGGTTTCAGGACTTATCTTCTCATTTAAAAAAAAGACTCCTCATGTTATATTTTAGAGAGCTCCATAGATATAAGTGGCCTAACTCAGATGTTGTAGAAAATCTTAATTTAGTTGAGAAGTGTAAGAACATCCTGGAAAAGATTTTTTTCCCATATTTTCATTAATTCTGTGTTTACAGAACACAGAAGTCCAGTATTTACAAATTTTCAATTAACAGAGATGGACTGCACACAGATCAGCTTCCAACATAGTTCACATCAATTATCAATACTTGATAATACATTGCTTGCAAATGCTAGACAATTTTTTTTTTATCAGGTAATGAAACTCATGTAAAATTTTCAGCAAGCATTCTCTCAGCTGGACAGAATTTATGATTAACATCTTCAGTTTAGAAAAAGATAATTCTCAGAGAAAAAAAAGCTACAGGAAATTTGATGTAACTTACACAGAATTGAAATTACATATGGGAGAACTTAGAAAAGTTGCCAGTGGTTGGTTCTGAAATGCAAAGCTCTAGCTCGACATCCTAATTTCCTTCTTTTCACCTACCCAAAATCCAATCTCTTCTTTCCCTAACAGCAAAACCATCAGAAGAATGGTGTGCTGCTTCAGCACAAATGCAGCTTGTTTTCTGAAGCTTTCAGCCACAGGATGGTTAAACACACACATAACTGAACAAGCTACAGTGCATATATAGAGAAGTTAACTTCTGCTTTTCCCAGCATCAAAAAGTAACAGAAACTCTAGCACAGGAACAGAACAGAAGCAATTAAAATTCCTCATCTCATAGCTCTGAGGATCCTAAAAGAACTGCAACATGCACTAAGTTATGACATGGGAAAATACAACATAGTCATCACAGTCACTTGCTACTTAGTGGATGATATTTACCTGCCTAACAATAGAAGCTTCTACTCTGTCCTCCTCTGTCCATAATTGTCATGCTTATCATGCTACCTTATCTTGTTACTTCTTTGCATAGTTACATATACTTACAGGGACTAAACTGTCTCCTGAACAATCTACCATTACATCCCAAATCAGCTCAACACAGACATCAGCCAAAGCTTAGACTCATCCATCAGGGACAGCTTCCAGCACAGCCAGTTTTAGTCATTTGACAAGTCAAACAGTTGCAAAAGCCTTAACATAAGCAGCTTGTAAGCTATGAAGTGCATGTTATGAAAACCTGTCAGAAATACCAGTGTCAGTAAAATGGAGTGGGTTTAAAGCAGTCACAATAGGAAAAGTTTACGTGGCTTCTCTGTCAGTAAAGCCAACATCAGCGCATTATCAAACCTCTCAGATTTCCTCCAGGCATCGCTCTTCTCTGCCAGATTTGAAGAAAACTGCTTGCTTTTCTTTCACCATTATGTATAAACCTCAACTCTTTCAAATGTTTTCTGTACTTCATTAAAAGTGACAACAATCAGCCTTTTCCATCTGTTGATTACCAGCAGCATTGACTACCTATTTATCTGCACTTTTTCATCCAGTCCTTTCTCAGGGGAGAACATATTCCAAATCAGGTGGTAAAACCACTCTTACTCACAAGTTGCCAGTCTACCTCCCATTATCTGCAGATCCTGCAAATAGGACTAGGTGTTTTTTGCTTGCTTTCATATAGTAACAAGCCAAAGACTTGAGCTGACAACACCATAACACCTAAGAAGTAGTCATTAGAACAAAAACTATTTGCCATCCTCTCAATTTCATGTTTTATTTAGACTGCTATTTAAACTGAGGTATAATGAACTGTTTGGAAGTAGCCCTGTTCTGCTATATTTTCATTCAGAACAAAAATCAGTTGAAACATGGCAAAGCTCCACACAACATTACAATGTTTGCGATTCAGCATTGAGAAAAGCCAAGACACTACCCCTCCCTTCTCACAAAGGTAGAATCTGTATACTCTTCTCACTTTGCTTCTTCCAGTAGGATCCATCTGAATTTCAAAGGCTACAAGCAAAACAAGCAATGCATTACAATATTCCACATCACCCCGAAAAGAAACCCCAAAGGAAAATCAAATACCCAAAGCATAAACAAAGCCTGGAGCTTACTATGTAGAAGCAGCAATACTTTATATCTTTGTACTCATGGATTAGTTTAATATAACTGGAATCAAAGTCCCAGAAAGCTATAAACAATTTTATTATGGCAGTAACTAGAAAAAAATTATCTCCTGAAAACTACAAATGTAACATAAATGCTCAAATCCCTTATGATTTTCATTAAAGCTATTTCAAATTTTGGGAATGTTGCACTTTGGTAGTAATAAAAAAAACTAAATGGCAAATTTTAAGACTAACATTAGTCCTACCAGTATAAGCTGCATTCCATCAGGCAAGGGCATTCATCAAACACAGCAACCAAAGGGCATCATATCAATCACATTAAAAAGAAGTTTTCTTCACTCACTATGGACAAGCTTTAATTATGGCCATGTGTATAATGAACACATTTGTGGTCCAGAAACACAGATGAGACATTTGAGCCACAGTTTTATTTCTAAATTTTGAGTGTCTCAACTTGCACTATACCTTCTTATGCAAAAATGATAGGGACAAAAATTTATATTTAATGCGTAGGTACTGACTAAAACCTTGTAAAAGACCTGGAATACAATAATAAGGAGGGACTTCTAAACCATACTGCCCACATGAGTAGCATTAGAAAAGTGGTATCCAAAGCTCTAGCAGACATGAAACTACTGCTATTGAAACCAATGGAAGAAGCCCTCAGAAGTTTGGAACATCTCGCTGAGATACAGGACATGAAGGATGAATGTACACAGTGCTGAGCACCTAAAAGAACAGCGTTACCTCCTTCACATGCTTCAAACTAGAAAAGAAAAGTTGCTAGACACAAGAAACATTTCTACATTTTTCATTACAATATATCTTAATGTCAGTTTTTAGATGTGATGTTGCTGCTGCTGGAAAAAGGAAGGGTGTTTTTGCAAAGAACTAAGAAATCCCAGTCATCTGACTGTCATTTGCTGTTGCAACCAAGCACTCTGAAGCATGGTTCAAAGACAAAACAGCTTCTAAGTCACTCACTGACCACATGATTCTGGTTGTTTTAATCCAATGACACTTCAGCAAAATCTTTTTGTAACAGTCTTTGAAGCCAAAGAGAAGAAATAAAACCACACCAAAATAAATTCCAGCACAAACTCAGAGTTTAGACTGGCACTTCTCAGAGTCCTTTTAGGCAATGAACACTTGTACTGAAATTCTTCTATTCTGTACAGCACGCAAAGTACAAAAACTTTCTGTTGCTCAGTGGAAATCCTCAGGCAGCATTCCAAACATGCTTCACATTCAATAAGAATTGCCAGTCATACTTTTTCTGCATTCACTCCAATTATGAAAAACCTCAGCATAAAGCCAGAGAAATTAATCCACTTTGGGGGCAGGGAGGAGCAGGTACAAAGCACTGAGAACAAATTCTGACTTCAGAAATCAACAGAAATAATTTTTTAAATGATGTTATTAATTTTTTTTTCACTAAAGCGTAAAAATCTCATGACCTTGAAATGGCAATCATGCCAACCTGCACTATGTTCTACATCAATAGTTTCTATTAAGAAAACTAGTACTTCATTCTTAAATACTTTTGGGCATGTTAAAGCAAGAGAAGGTACATGCACAACTCTCTTATAAAGGCAGGTACAACAGACTGGATCTCTCAACAAAACTGGACATTTTGACTAACTTGGGAAACTTCAGACTTATTCTTGGATCTGAACTATAGCTCAGTCACCTACCTAAATGAAGTAATACCAGATGCTTAGGAAAAAAGTGAGGGAACTCTTCCAAAGACCACGATTTTCACCCCATCAGAATCTTCTGCAACCTACATTTAGTATTTAGAAAATGACATAACTACAGAGGCATGAGACTATCAGCTCTTTTTCAGTCAGAATCTGAACAGCACTGTCACAATTGCAATCTCAATGCTAGGCTCCAGAGTGCAAGGAAATCTGATGGCACTAAGTTAAAAAAGCTACTTGAGCTATATAAAAATATTTTTTTCATTGTTCTGCATCTGTCAACTTTCAATGTCACTTAATGTGAAATGCCTTTTGAATCACTGTTGAGACAAAAAAATCTTTTGAAATGCACTCCCTAACCTATTGTAGATATCAGATTTCAAGACACGCCTTTAGCATAAGGTCTAGCATGATATTTAATTTCAGTACTTCAGTATTATTAAACTTGTCCAAACTAAGTGTTAGTCCCTCCTCTCTCTCCTCACTGCTACAGCCTCCTCCCTCCTTTTTTTAATAGCGACAACCCACAGGTATCTATCAATTAGCAAGTCAGCAAAATAATAATTAAGATGCTATTACATAAGTGCACATTGCTCTAAGACTGCAAGAGGTCTTTTTTTTCCGCCATGCATAGCAACACAGCTCTTCTAATTCTGGAGTATGTGCAGTATCAATAACTGGAAACAAGGTACTATGCTAATAAAGAAAAGAGAATATTTAATCAATCAGATTAATTGACTGGAATCCCCAAGGAAGCAGCTTGGAGATGAAATAGAAATTTTTATCACTTCGAAGCCCTGAAGCACAAGTTTTTCCAACATTCACTAATCATATGATGAAGAACACCACACTAAAGCTCTTAGTTGGACAAAGAGAAGTATGAAATTCTAATTATTCAGAAACAAGACAAGTAGAACATAAACAACACAGCAGGAATTTTAAAAGAAGCCAAACATTTTTTAAAATATCTTGAAATGCATAAATAAATTGAAGTTTAGATGTCTCTATTATCCCAGCCATCCAGATGCTACTAGTTATTTCCAAATTTAAAGCGTAACTTCATGTCTTTGCAGCATCAGAAGCTCTTAAAAGAAATGAAAATACAGAACGATTCACAAAATGCCATTAGGTATCTTGGTAAACACATAATTATGTCTTTCACCTGTCTGCTACCCACAATTCCCTTTCAATACATTCCCACGAGTTCATTCAGTCCTCAAAAGTCAGCTAGTCAGCTTCTCTTTCCCAAAGCCACTTCCACAGACCACCTCCTTTGTAGAATCTTATGTGTCTTGACAATAACACTGATGAGACACAGAAGTGATTTTATTCTAAGCCATATGTGCTACTTTTAAAACTCAAAAGCTGTTAAGGTCAGCTGTGTGACAACTGTCCGAATATCTGCACTCCTTTTGCTCCCTGAACTTTTACCAACTCAGTATATTTACTGTTCCTCATCTCCTTGGCTAGCCAAAGATGACAGACACTTGGTAAACATGGTAGTGTTAATTACAGGAAGCATTGTATTAGTTGTGTAAGAGCTGTGAAACTCAGACCTATCTTTAGGTGCACCAGCAGAATTAACACCCTGACTCCTTAAACCCCATTTCTGACAGCTTTTAGACTTTACATGTGGCACTGGAATGGGGCTTAACACCCCATTCTTTCCCCTAGCACCGAACGACTTATCTTTTGGCAGTGAGCACTAAGGACGCTGCTGGAAATAATCTCCTCCACATTTGGCAAATACCCGGGACGTTCGCAGGGATACTGAAGCTCGATGAAACTACGCCTGTGGGACCAGGGTAACGCCGCATCTGGCAGCCCACCCCCTCAGCCCCTGTGCCCCGCTCCTACATCCTCCGCCGGTCCCCCGCAGGCTGGAGACAGCAAGGAACGTCTGGAACAGGGAGCGATGCCAAACGCCGTTCCCGGCCGCCCAGCGACACCGAGGGCCACCCCCGCGCTCTCACCGGCGGCTGTCCCCGCCTCCCGGAGCCCCCCCGGCCCCGAGCCAGGGTCACTTACTGAGCTGCCCGGCCCCGGGCTCCCTGCCGCCGGCTCCCCCGAGCCCGCTGCTGCCGCCCAGGCTGCCCAGGGCCCCGCCGGCGGGCGGCGTGCCGCTCTGCCGCTCGAAGTTGCCCGGGTTGGAGAAGAAATCGCGGAGCCGGGGCAGCTCCCGGCCGCTCTCCAGCAGCTCCGTGTGCAGCTCCAGCGCCGTCAGCAGGAACTGGTCCCGCAGCAGCTGCGCCGCTATCGCGTCCATGGGCACCCGCGGCAGCTCCCCTGCCCCCGCGGCGGCATCGCCCGGCGCCGCCGCTCGCAGACCCGGCAGCTCCTCGGGGCTCCCCGCCGCCGGCTCCGGCTGCTGCTGCGCGTACGCCGGCCCGCCCGGCTCGGTGCTGCTGCTGCTGCCGCCGCCGGGCCGGGACTCCTCGGGCTCGTCCTCCTCCGAGTCGCTGAGGAAGGGGTTCACACTGCCGCCCCCGCCGGCCGCCGCCGCCGCCATCTTACAGCCCGGCGCGGCGCGACCGCTGCCCGGGCGCTGCCGCGGCAAAGCCTGCGCGGAGACGCCGCGGCAGACACTCCTGCCGGCGGGGCCGGGGCCCGAGCCGCTGCCAGGCCCCTGCGAACGTGCCGATGCTGCTGCCGCTGCTGCCGCGGGCGCTGCCGCCACCTGCGGCCACAGCGACTCCTCGCCGCCGCCGCCGCCGCCTCCCACCCGCCCCGCTGCCGCTTCCGGATCGCCGCTCGCGCGAGAGCTCCCGCGGCCAACCGCGAGCGGCGCCCCGGCGCGCGGCCCCGCCCCCTCCGCGCTGGGCGGGGCCCGAGGGGCGCCGCG
>QUSF01000013.1:4775958-4907203 GCA_003676055.1 Chloebia gouldiae | reverse complement strand
GCGGAAAGGGGCGGGGCTGCGCGGCACACCGCGCTGGGCGGGGCCGGGGCGGGCCCGGGCCGCGGGCGGAAGCGGAAGCGGAAGCGGCCGCGGCTGGCGGCGGGGAAGAGGAGTGAGTCCCGGCGCGGTGGCGGTCCTGGGGCTGCGGCACCGGGAAGGGGGTGGGCACGGCTGCGCCTTCCCGCTTCCGCAAAGCCTCCGCGGCGGCCGCCCGGCCCGCACAGCCTCGCGGCGCTGCTGGGACGGGAGGGATGCGGGACTCGGCTCGGCCGGGGCTCGGACCCTCGCCGGGTTGCGTTGGTGGGCCAGGGTAACTCTTCCCGGGGAAAGCAGCGCCCTGCGAGGGCCCCGGGACAGATGGACATTGGGCTGCCGAGGGAGCCGGTGGAGTCACTGTCCCCGGAGGTGCTTAAGGAAAGACTGGACACAGCACTCGGTGACATGGGTTTGGTCATGGGTTGGACTCGATGTCATCATCTCAGAGGCCTTTTCCAACCAAGGTGGTTCTGTAACTCTGCGTTCCTGGTGGGTGTGTGTCATGTCCCGGCATCACGTGTTGCTGCAATTAGGGAGGGCACAAGCAAGGTGGATAGTAAGTTGATGGCCTCTGGAAGAAGGGTCAGGCAACTCCAGGGGACTACAGGGATGTTGTAAGGTTATGCTGAGAAAAAATCAGAAGGGCCAAAACCCATCTAGAACTTAATCTGACTACCGCTGTAAAAGACAACAAAATGTATTTGCAGATACATCAGCAGCAAAAGGAGAGGTAAGGAGAGAGTTAATCCTTCTATGGAGTGCAAGAGGAAACAGTGGTAAAGGATGAGGAAAAGGCTGTGGTACAAAATGCGTTCTTTTTCTTACTCTTTAATGACAAAGCCAGTTACACTCATGTATGCCCCTTAGCCAGATAAAGGGAACAGGGAGTAGAATGATACTCCTGTTGGGTCAAGGGGTGAGAAGGCTCTGCCAAGGGATCTGGACAAGTTGCATCAGGCGGTGCTACAGGCTGCGGGAAAAGTGTCTGGAAGCTGGCCCGCCTGGAAAGGACCCTGGGTGTGCTGATTGACAGTTGCCTGAAGATGAGCCAGCAATGTGCTCAGGTGGCCAAGAAGGCCGATGACATCCTGGCCTGTATCAGCACTAGTGTGGCCAGCAGGACCAGGACAGTGACCATCCCCCTGTACCCAGCACTGATGAGGCTGCACCTTGAATCCTGTGTCCAGTTTTGGGGTCCACACTATAAGAAGGACATTGAGGTGCTGGAGTTTGTCCAGAGGAGAGCAGTGGAGCTGGTGAAGGTCTGGAGCACAAGTTTTATGAGGAATGACTTCAGGAACTGGGTCATTTAGCCTGGAGAAAAGGAAGTTTAGGGGGCACCTTCCTGTTCTCTACAACCACCTGAAAGGAGGCTGTAGCAAGGTGGAGGGTGATCTCCTCTCCCAGCTAACAAGTGAGAGGAGGAAAAGAAATGACTGAAGTTGTGCCATTGAATTTTTTCCTAATATGCATGAGATTGGATATTAGTAAAAATTTATTCAGTGAAAGGATAGTCAGGCATTGGAACAGGCTGCCCAGGAAAGTAATGGGATCACCATCCTTAGAAATATTCAAAAGACATGTGAATGTGGCACTTAGGAATGGGTTTTAGCAATGGACTTGGCAGTGCTGTGTTAACAGCTGGAGTCAATGACCTTCAAGGTCTTTTCCAACCTTAACAATTATGAGTCCATGAATTTCTGCATCTGGAAGCATAAGGTTATCACTTTTAAAAAGATGATGCAAAGTGGTTACTTTGTGTGTTACCTGCCAAAAAACCTGAAGCCAGAATGTAGCAGCAGGTAGTGTGTGCTACTGAAGGAAGGTCAGCTCACTGGAAATGATGCAAACTGAGGCCAGCATTGGTTTTTGTTTAATTTCTTTGAAAATGCTGTTCTATTCCCATCAATGGAAGCTCTGTGTAAACCTGATCCGCTAGGACCTGCATATTGGGGCTGAACTCTTGGTAATGGAATAATGTGAATGTTTGGCAGTGACACGGGAAGCATCTAAAAGCACTCTGAGGTACTCACTTCAAACTCTTCCATTCACATGGTGGTGTGCTGTAAAAGACTGTGCTTTCCAGTTTTGGATTTGCATAACTTTTCTGTAAATTTTATACTCAATTTAGCTTTCTGTCCTATAGTAAACTTTGGACGCTTAAAAATTCCAGTGGGATCACAATAAAAATAGGGACAAAAACCTTTTAGTGTTGCTTCTGCGGTGGAATTGAGAACCTTTAAAGAAACCTTCTGCTTTTTCCTTTCCTCTTTGCTGTGTGGAGGGTGACGGTGTGTTCGGGGCGAGTTTGTCGCGGGCTGGCTCTGGAGCTTTGCCTCCTTTGGGAGGAGCCCTGGGCGAGCCCTGCCGCCGTGCTGGAGCGGCCTCTGGTGGCCGCGCGCCGCTATTGCAGCGCCTGGGGAGCGGCTCCCGGCGCTCGCGTCCGCCTTGCGCGTCGCAAACTCATTTCTGCGCCCTGCCTCTAAGGAATAACTTTTTTCCACTCTTCCACGCCGAAAATCAATGTAAAAGCGTTCCACCGTTTCAGTGCTTTGGAAGAGGTTTGTTTGGGTTTGTGAAACGAAATTAAATATTTGCAGATGTCACTCAGTTGCTCCAAAATAATTTGCGCATGGCTGGGAAAAAGCTATCTTCACTGAAATGTCTATTCCAGGAATGTAGGTAGAAAAATGTGCTTGTAACAATATGCTTAAAAGAGTTTCTCATGTGCCAAAGGGGTATTGTTCTGAGAAACCAGAGGAAAAAACCTAATAGTGCCTCAGAGGATGTGTTGCGGGAAAAGCTGCGTGAGTTCTGGAAATGGAGCATTATATAGGTCTACTTGAGGCAGACAGCTGCAAATTAATTATTCAGTAGTCATTCTAAGAGAGGCAGACTGTTCATCAAGCTGCTTTTTCTCTTACTGGAGTTGTTATCCCTTTCTAACTTTTAAAGGATATGAGTTCTATTTCTTCAGACATATCTAAATACATCTCAGAAAGCTAAGAATGCAAAATACACGGGCTTGTACAAAAAGAAACCTGAAGAGATTTTTTTTTTTTTTGAGGAGGTGTTATAAGCAATATTTTTCAGTTATGCATGTTTTGTTTCATGAACTTTGAAAAATGAGTAGAAAAAGCTTTGCTTTTACTGTGTTGATTTTGGTAGGAGTGTTAAATCTTGAGCTAATGCCTGAGAGTTTAATGAACTGAAACATATGACCAATTTCAGGTCCCTCTGTTGTTTGGTGGGGTCATGGGTGTGTAAAATGTTCTTTCTTTCGTCACTGCTCAGGTGCAGCCTCAGCCATTCTCACAGCCACTGAACCATTTAAGTCAAGCTTTAAGGGGGTTTCTGTTTCAGCTCCCACACACAAGGTTAATTTCATTCGAAGAAGTTAATTCTATTAGGTACATACTGGGGCTTTTTTCTGTGCTGAATACTTGAAGTATATGGCTTAATGTGTTCTGGTGGGTCCTATAAGGAGATAGGGTAGCGTTTTTCAATCTGATTGGGATCCCAATTAGGGCACTGGCAACAAAATAATGAAGAACTATCTGAAGCAAATCTTATTTCTGCTTTAAAATAATGCTGATCTGGGAGTTCTACCAACTCTTGCTTAAGGTTTCATCTAAAAGTGAGCTGCCAGAAAGAATCTTTGTTTATATATGTTTATTGAAGGCTGACTTGTACCTCCTTTCAAAAGTAACTTGAAGGCAATTATGATTTTTATGTTTGCTTTTAGACCTTAAAAATGAATTTTAGTGCTTTGTTAACCTTAACCTCTAAAATATTTTTATATTTTGTGGGAGCCAAATAATGCAAATATTGAGATGCATACTGTTGGTAGCTTGTGCTTAAAGACCTCTGCCATCTCTCTGAAATTCTATCTGTCTATTCCAGTTTCAAGGGAATGTTTTTTAATGAGAACAGCCTGTAACTATCAGTAGTTAATGGCTACTTGCGTGTTACATTCAGATGTAGCTTTACCCAGAGAACCCTCCTTTATAAGCGTTTGTTAAACTGGGATTTTAAGTAAAGGTAGTACAGCAGTGTTAAATATTTCAGTGTGAACTGAAATAGTTTCAGTGTCACCAAAAATGTGGTAATGACCCATGAAATCAGGTGAAGACCTGAATGAAATAAAACAACCTCCTAAAATCCTTTTGAGTTCAAGTTTGGCTGTGTTTTTCTACCTCCAAAACTGCTGTTTTGAAGTGTTACTGTAAACAGTGGGTATTTGGAAGCCTACCATCAAAAAAAGACATCAAACACACTAAGAGCCTAAGGAGTATTTTAGAAAACTTGTTCAGGCTTTATTATGTGTATATTTATGGCTTTGTGAGAATGAATATATAAGGAAAAATTGCTGTTACAGTTGAGTGAGGAAATATAAATTGTGAATCGAAGACGTGACCTTTTTCGACACTGCAAACACTGGAGTATTGAATTATTTGGGCCTTGTTCATGGCAGTCTGCAAGATGGAGCACGTTGTCTGGAGTGTAGGCTGCCAGAAAGGTATTGCAGAGGCTCTCAGATGGGTGCCTTACCCTGCCTCACTGTTGTGAGGGACACTGGAGGTAGGGAAGGGAAGATGCTCTGTGCTTTTGCTGTCTGCTTCACGTTATTCCTGTTCAATTTAGTATTTGCACAGTTTTGAACAAAAAATCAGTATTTTTTCCCTTATCTGGCCTGCGGGATGCAGGCTTCAGAGAGTGAAGGAGTCTGAGGACGTGCTTTGAACATGCTGAGTTAGATCTTTTGTTAGAAGGAGATGGCATCCTTTCCTGCTGCCAACACAGAGGTTTGTGTTGGGAATTCAGGGAACTAAACTACAGCAAAATCATCTTTATTCTTCCTGCTGCTTTTTTTTTTTTTTCCCTTGAGGCTATTTTCAATTGAATTCAATCTCTAGAATGCCTAACTATCCAGTTGTACACCTGGCTGTGCCAGCCCAAGGAAGAGATTTGGCTTGGGAATAAGTGGGCAGGAGTAGAGCAGACAGGACAGCTCTCTGCAGCTGTACTGGCTTGGTTTTGGAAAATATGCTTTTAAGTTACAAGCAAATTTCTATAGGTGGCAGGGTACAAGTGAATAACTGATACCTAGATCACCTCAAATACGAGAACTGGGGAGTTGTTGCCCATCTGTATTCTCCAGGTTTGTGGGTTTCTCCCTAGCAGTTTTTGGTTTGTCTTCTGAGTTCTTTTTTTTGTCTACAATGACTCTATTGCTGTTCATTTGCCAAAAGGGTTTGAGTGCTGAGGGGTTTTCATTTTAAATCAGCAGTTCCTCATATTGCAAAGAAGCAGAATGCTGATTGTTTTCAGGAATAATTTTCTGTCTCTATTAATTATCAGACTGAGTCAGCAGCTGAAATATAAAGGTGTCTTATATAAATGAAAAGTGGCTTGGCTTAATAATAAAAGTAATAAAAACAAATATAAGTAATAGTAATAAAAACAAATATAAGCTCACAGGGCTTCAGCAGAGGGTGTTGGCAAGTTGATATATCATAAATGCTAATAAATGTTAACTACTGGATTCGTCGAGACTGATGTAGGAGCACAGAGAACTTTGTTCTAAAGTGAAGGCCAATATTTCAGGCTGCAGTAATTGATAAGTTCAGTGACTTTTTGAGTCGTATGGGAGCTTAGGGAGCTTAGCTTCCTTTGTGAACAGCTTGCAATTATGGCTGCTGGTGGAAGAGTTAAAGGGAAGGTGACTCCTTTGCGTAGGGATTTCTTACTGGACCTCAAAATATCCTTGCACAAAAATACTGTGCATGCTTATACTATCACTTGATGCTTTTTTAAAGGAGGCATAATCCATCCTTTTAATCATTTTTCTACACTTTACAACTTGACTGCTGCAATTCTTTTACAGTTGGAGGGGTGTGCTGTGCCGGGTTTCTGGGTGTGCCGGGGTGCGGGGCAGGACCCTGGAGAGAGCCCCCTCTGCTGCTCCGAGCTGGACTCGCTCTCCTGCTCCCTGCCCACCGCAGCCTTAAGTGAGTTTGGTTCTCACTGGGGAGCTTGCCTCTGCCTCTGTCAGCCTTGTTTGGAATGGAAGTTTGGCAGGTAAAGGTATATAAAATGTAGATTATGCTAGTCGGTTGAATAGTATTCAGCTACACATTCTATTCAGCTTCCTAGCATAACTAAGTAGTACTTTTGAACCTGAAGTCTTTTTCTAAAAAAAAAAAAAAAAAAAAGAAAAAAAACCCCAGCTTTTGAAAAGGTGAGAAACTACAAATTGATTATTTGACTGCCTTTTATTAAAGTATTACTCTATGCTTGGAAAGCTGTGGTCTTTTTTTTCCCTCCAAACTGAAGCTTTTGGTAAATTTGCATTCAGAGGCTTATGTATAAGATCCAACAGATGTGCTTGTTGCTATATGACATAATTCTTGTTTCTTTGTAATAGTTGCTCTCAATAAGTAACTTAATAAGTGACTTAATAGAAGCAAAATAACTTCTGCTAACTTTTTTAAACCTTCCTTATTCATCCTAGCTTCTGTAGAACATACATCAAGTACTATTTGTTTTGCTTTTTTTTTTTTGTTAAAGGGTATTTTTTTTCCTCTCTGTGTATATATATAATACATTTGCAAACTAATTTTGCAAGAGTGCAGCTGAAAGTTAGTTTTTTATTATCCTTCCCTGTGTGTTCTACATTAATATTTGTTGTATGACTTTAAAGTATGATCCTTTCTCCTTTTGTTGTTAAAGGGCAGAACTGTCATGCTCCTATTGGTACTTCTGCTTTATTGTGTAGTTTTATTGCAAATGGCTTTAAAAATACCCCAGGGAGCCTTCAGCCTTGGTTTGTGAGGGAGGGCTCCAGATGGACAGAAGACTGCTGTGGCAAGCTGCCTTCCATGTGCTTGTCTTCTCTTAAATGCCACTTGTCCCTTGACCCTGACTTGTGAAAACTGGTCGGATGTGTTTTATTAGACACTGTCAGGCTGATATTCTTTCCCCAAAAGCGTCCCATAAAGCTTTTGATATGAAGAATTTGTCTAGAAAATCTCCAAGCAGGTTAAGAAAAAAAAAAAACAGTGACAGGAAAACATTATTGTTTTATTCAAGAATGCAGAAATCTGAGGGAGTCTGAGGGAAAGTACTAGGGATCCACTAAGCTGCTCACTGCTGCCTGTTAAATGCGAGTTGTTCACACACAGCAAATAGAAAATGAGCAGTGCCAAGGTGATGCAGGGGCTCCAGGGGACTTCAGAGCTTCTCACTTCTTTGGATGTTGTACTCGAGCAGAGAAGAGAGTGAGAAGATGCATGTGTGAGATCGATTTGAGAAACAGCAAGGCAGAACCAGCAGACACCTTCCCTAAAGTCTAGGAGATTAAAGAAAGAAAAGCAGCAAGGACCTTCTGACTGCAATTAATTACTTTTCCAGAATAAAGTGATATATGCAGATTAAAGAAGGGTTTTTTGGTGGTCCTCTCCCCTCACTCTGAATTCTCAGGGAGAAAGTTAAGCTCCCAGCTGGTGGCAAACAGGATTAAGAGACCCTTTCTTTCTTTGTATTCTTACCTATCAAAACAATACCAAAAAATCCTGCTATTAGCCACAAGTTCCTCTCCAGCAGCCACATCAGTGCAAAGATTAAAACACTGAACAGATTGTGATGGTGGCAGGGGAGTAAGACAGTTGCAATGAGCCACCCAAGTGCAACCCTTCTTCAGATGAGCTTTCCCATCTTTTCAAGTGTATCTGTAATTTGTTGACAAGACTGGCTTTTCAAAACCTTCTTTTTGATGCCACAGAACCTAAATCCACAGCACCAGGCTGGATCAGGTCCCTAAACAATTAACAGGAAGTCTGACATAATTAAATGCAGCACTCATTTTCCCCAAGTAATCTACATCTAAGTTGCATTGCCTCTGAAGTTACAATCTCTCAGCATTATTTATAAAGCAAAGAAAACTATACTTGTACTGCAACACAGTATAGTTCTTCATACGAAATGTAACATTTCCCTTTTATATTTTTCTTTCTCTGAATATGCAATAAAACATACACCAAATACTGCAGGGAATATGCCCCATTGGCAGGAGTATTTTCTTAAGGACAGTGAAGTGTCAAAACAGGGAGCTCAAGGTACATTAGTAATTTCTTTTAGAGGGGCCATGCTTCACTAATACCATCAAGTCTGTTGATTAAAATGAAGAAAATCCATTGGAAATGCATTTTTAATAAGCATGAATGGCCTTATCTTTATAGAAAAAAATAGACAAGAAGGTCTGCTATGCTTCAGGCTAATATTTTAAAATTAAACACTGTTGTGTATTTTGTAATTTAACTGTCAAAGTAGTGACTGTACAATTTGTCTACACATAAAAAAATTATCCTTTTCTTAGGGCAAAAGAGCAAATGGAAGTTGGGTGGTCTGATAGTACTTTTTATGATATGGCAGCTCTACAACATCTAAGGTGGTGCTAGCAGTCCCTACCCTATTTTACTAATTTAGATTTTTGAAGGGCTACACTAGTCAGGAAATGCACTCAAGTCATTCCTGCTGTCACAGCCCACACCAATTGACAGCACAAGGCTGTAATTTATATAAGAGATGTACCAGCCAATTCTGAGTATCTTGCATGTTTTCACCCACTACTTAAACATAGGAGACCCCAAATCCTCATCTTCACTTCATCATGTATGAAGGGCGAAAATGATAAATTTTCATTTTCTTTCTCTATTGAACTATAGCATACTCTGCCAGACAATGAAACTGCAACTACAGTATTTCCACTTCCTCTGGCACTGAAGTGGGTTTTGTAATTCAAACCATCTGTTTAAAATTATTTTATGTTCAACATCTTCACTGAGCATTTTAAGGATTATAATAACAAATGACAACTGTTTTAAATTTTAAATGCAGTTCAGTAAAGCACATCCAAACCTGAGGCAAAGAGCTAAAAGAATACTTAATTTTCTTTTTAACATCACTTGATAATCAAAATTACTCTGCCTGCCTAGAAAAATCTCTTTTGCCAGAATTTCTCAGGGAGAAATTTCACTATGGCCTGCAAAGTACCAATGAAACATCAAGTGTTCCAATACTTGAACACACTGCAAATCAGTCACCCCAGTGTCAGCTTATGCAATTTTCTCTCAATTATCCTTAAACATGGGAAATTGTATCCACAAGTTTCCCAGGGGAAAAAACCCTGAGAACAACACTGACAACAGGATAGCAGTGATAAAGGGAACAAGAGCACTTCATTAAGAAACAATTACTATTTTGAGGCATGAAAGAGAAAACAAGACCACCACCCTTCAGTACCGCTTGTTAGCCAAGTGGAGGCAAAATATGGAGTAGAAATTTAGCATTGCATTCACTCAGGATGCATGCAGCTAAAAATTCAGAACTCACAAAAACCAAAACCCAACAACAAGAAGATGCTGAGTGATCTTGCTGTCAATTATTTCACTGGGTTTGGAGGACCCGTGCCTGGTCTCAGGATGTATCTACAAATCCTCTTGCACGTTTCTTGAATTCTAAATCATTCAGCAATACTCTACCAGCAAGTCTTCTTCAGACATCACTGTGATACAGTATATTTTTTTTCATCTCAATATGGACTGTTTAATTATTTTTTGTACCACCAAAAGTAGCAGATTCCCTCAGATTTCTGCATTCTTGAATAAAACAATAATGTTTTCCTGTCACTGTTTTTTTTTTTTTTTTCTTAACCTGCTAGGAGATTTTCTAGACAAATTCTTCATATTAAAAGCTTTATGGGACACTTTTGTGGAAAGAACATCAGCCTGACAGTGTCTAATAAAACACATCCTACCAGTTTTCACAAGTCAGGGTCAAGAGTTAAAGATCTGAAAAGGGTCATTGTTTAAGAGACCACACCAGCTTTGTGATTTTGACTCCAAATTGTTTGAACAAAAATATTTTATTGGTATAGTTTAAGGTCTGGTATAAGGGGGATTGGACAGTATCATTATTGGCTCTGTATAGTTGAGGAGATGGTGACAGAAGGGGGAAAGTGTAGAAAGAAAGGAATAAATTGGAGTGTGATATATAGCTTACTAGTTCAGCTGAGTCTATAGAGGAGGTGATTTGGCTGTCTGAACTGTATTAGGATTCTTTTGTAACAAGTGATGTGTTTGGGTGGGCAGTAAGAAATGGCATGTAGCAAATAGTTTGCAACATGATTTTCTTATCTACAAGACTCAGTCTGTCTTTCCTTCCTCTTGGTGTGATGGGCAATGACTTAACAGAAGAAAGTAGATGTAAGTAAGTAGTCAGAGTAATGCAGACTGCAAAGTAATGCAGTCAGAATTTGAGCAAAGCATGTGTTTTGTTCTGTGAAAACAAGGACTGTGGAAGGTACTGCACTAAGGGATTGCCTGAGAAAATATCACAGGACATAAAAATACTGAGATAACTTTGGCTCAAGTTTTCTTGACAGAAAGATATAAGATGTATTTTCAAGTGACAGTTTGTTTATCCACATTTTGGATAGCCAGGCACCTGAGGGCAGAGATGTTTTGGCACTAGTCATAAATACTTAGATATGGCTTCTCGTCCTCAAAAGTGTGTATGCTTAATTCATTTCTATTTTTCTTCTCTCAACAGGCTGTGCCTTTTGCTTTTTCTTACAAGCTAGTGCTTAATCCACTTTTTCCTTTTATTCTGATTATTTTTCCTTGTGAGGAAGAAATTGTTATTGAAATTGTTATCCTTATTGTTTCCAAGCCTTTCAAGCTGTCTTGTACAGTTGAGCACCAGGCTCTGTAGAGAAATTTGCATTCAACTGAGTGCAATTAGGAGCTTTCCAAAGCCTCTGTACCTGTGGAAAAGTACTTGTAAGCTTGAGGACAGAATATTTTTCACAAGGTTGTGTCTCAGTGATGATAGACAAAGTCTCCTGCATTCAAGGAGCAGTGTAAGCTAAAGAAGAGGCAGAAGGAATGGCTGTGAGGGATGTGGCAGGAGCAGGTGCTTTAGGAGCTGCCTGTCTTGAAACCATGTGACAGTGTTGGGCAGTAGGATGTGTTGGGCCCAGATAAATTGTTTAGTGCAATGCAGTCAAACTGTGGTTGCAAAAGAAATTTTCCTTTTCTTTTTTTGCTTTTCTCACAAATTCTATAGATCCTATAGTCTAAGCATTACATTTGAATTGTGTTGATTGAACTCTTTTTTTCTGTTTGCAAAGACTGAGGCCTGGGGAGAGTTTAAAGCAAAGGGAATTAGCTAGTGCAGAAGACAGATTAGGCTACTAATACTTTAATTAGAAGAACACAGAATATGTTAAGCTATAGAATTGTAGCACTGGGAACATGCAACAAGTACAAGTAACTCCTTTCTTTGGTAGGGTGTTTAGTCTCATGAGTTTAAGGCGTGAGTAGTTCATATTCTCTTATCAAGCACAACTGCATCAAAAGAAAAAGCCCTGTGGAAAATAAAACTGATTGAATAAAATGAGCTCTGGCACTGAACTTAGTGGTATTTCTGTGATGGTAATTTCTTGTATTTAAATAGATGTAGGAACTCTGAATACTTAAAAATAAAAAATAAACAAACTGATATTTACAGATATTCCAATCTCTTGGAATCTGACTTGTAGACATAAAAGCTTGTAAGTTCCTGATTAACAAAAAGTTTTTGTTCATTTTAATGTGACTACTACATGTCTCTTTGAAGTGTTTGAGTATTTCCTTATCTCAATTTTTTATTTAATTTTCTCTCCAAATATCTCAAATGAGACATTGCTATAGTAATGTTTCAGATTAGAGTTAGAGTTGTTGCATCTGTGTTTCAGTAAGAAAAAAGGGTGGAATTGGAAGTTATGTAGTTATGTTTAAGTTGCATGCAGATCTGAATTTTCTTTGGGTTAAAAAGTAATAATTGTGTATTATCTTTTAAATATTTTTTTGCATGTTTCTTTTTTATCTCTGGTTTTCCTTGCCTTGTAAGTTTTTGTTTTAAAAAACATCTTTCAGAGTTTTGATCAGAGTTAAGGTTATGTGGTAGTGAAGCCTTTTATGGTTATTTGCTAAGAGTGGTAGATTTACCATATGGTGGCTGCCTGTGTCTGTTCAGCTACGGGAATTCTGAAAGTAACAAGATAAACTTAATAGATACATTGTCATTTAGAAGCTCTAACTAGATTCTTAAACAAACTGTTTCTTTTAGAGAGAGATGTGTATTTACATAGGTAGTCTGAACCTTCCAGGCTGTTAAAGCATCTGTTTCTTAATTGGTGAATGGAGCTGATGTTTGGCTAAGGTGGATAATTAGCTAATATTTAAATAACTAAGCAGCTTGTTCAGCACTAATAGTCTTTTGTCAGACCTGAGCCTCATCCAGGCTGAGGTCCTACAGTTACCTCAGCCAATATTCATATTTACTTCCTACTTTAGTTAAATAATTATATATTTACTTAGGAGGCATTGCATGAAGCCCACAGCATGCTTGGCAAACATGGACATTTTCTAGTGTACCTGTTATTAAGCATATTTGTATCTCCAATATGACATCAGAGGATGACAGGGAGGGAAAAAAGAACACTCAAAAAGGGAATATAATAATTCCTGAAACATAATTCTTCAACTATTGTGCTTTTGCCACTTGTTTTAGAAGAGGAATAGCATTCTGTGCTCAGCACAGCATCTTTGTCCTTTTAAAAAAATGTTTTAGTTTCTAGACAGAGTATAATGAGTCCAGATTTGATGGCAAACTTGAAGGAAAAAAAATCAGTGTATGGTTTTCTCTTAGCTGTCTGGCTTGCATTTGCCTGAGCAGACTTCAACTCTATCATGCAGCCAGCCAGTAGAGGGTAGTATGTTTATGGAAACATTGCATTGTCTGAGTCTTCTGTCACAGATACCGCTAACAAAACAAACTGGCTTGATTCAGTGGTCTTTTGGAGCCATCTAACAAACCCCTGAACACCAGAGATGAGTTGCTGAGACATAATGGTTATCGAAAATCTGAATTAGTCTTGCAGTGACTCTGACCAGGACTTCTGGGGAAGAAAGCTTGCTGGAAGCCAGAACTGATTATGCATTCTGGGGATATCTGTGGTTGTTGCTCCCATTCCATAACAAATGAAATGAATATTGATTCTGATAAGTCTCATCTGCCTAACTGTATTTTTCTCACTCTCTCTTAGTGTTGTACTTTGCCTTTGCCAGCCGGCTGCTGCCATGGGTATACCAGTCTTCATTCTTGCGGGGCTCCTTGTGCATTGTGTGTTCTTGGTCTCCATTTTTGACATCTACTTCAGCTCTCCCCTCGTCCATGGAATGACTCCTCAGCAGACTCCACTGCCACCTCCGGCAAGGCGCCTTGTGCTTTTTGTTGCTGATGGTCTGCGAGCAGATTCTCTCTATGAATTGGACAGCAATGGCACGCCCCGGGCGCCTTACCTGCGGTAAGCCCAAAACTCTGCTGATCTACAAGGTTTTGCTTCTGGATTCAGCTCTATGCAATGTTGAGAAGAGAAGAACAACAATTGTGGTGGCTTGAGTACTGCCTTCCTTCTGCCTTTGAAGTAACCGACTTTGCAGAGTTACACTGTGCAGAAATGTGTCAGCTTGGGTTGGTGTCCCTTGTCAGGAAACTACTAAAACTAGGACAGTGTAAATTGAGTCCATATTGTCCCCTGAACTCTACAGATAGCCAGTAACAGAGAGGGGAGTGAACTTTCTTCATTCACATCAGCATGGTATCAGTTCTGAAGCCTGCCTGTCACTAATTTAAACTTCTTCCTGGATGCTCAGTTTAAGAGTAGTAGTATATTAATGTGCTTGTCTTCTCATTCTAAGCTACTGACAAAACTTTTTAAGGAGGGATTAAAAGAGATGTCTTGAATAGATCTAACAGCAGGCTGCCACTTCCTCTTCAATCCACCCTTCCTGTGTGCATGACCCTGCTGCCTCCCTTGTACTCTCTACAGTGTGTGTCTAATTGCTTAAAGGAATGGTTTAGTTTAAGGCTGTGAAAAACTAGTCCTGCTAAAAAGGTGTTTAAAGTCATATCCTTGTGTGCTTAGAACTAATTTTTGTTAACAGACAGGGAGACTCTCCCTGTCTCCTTATGTCAAGGTAATTATTTGAGCATAAGACAATTAATTTCCTAGACTGAAGAAAGAGATGGTATTAAATAAAGTCTTATTTAATACCATCTCTTTCTTCAGTCTAGGAAATTAATGATTATTAATGATTAATTAATGATTACTTTTGTGTAATCATTGAATTGGTCAGGCTTGAATATCAGAGCAAAACTAAATAATCAGTCATTTGAAGCTCTTAGGGCTTTTGCAGTCCACTGCTGCAAAAGTAGTACAGAAATATGAGGAGTCCTTGCTACATTGCTTGCCAGCCCATATGGGCTTACTTTTACCTACTTCTGCTGCTGTTACTGTTTTTGTAAGGTGCTGTCTGCCACTGACAGGTGTCTGCTACATCAGTGTGAGTTTACCATGTTGTCTTCTAGCAGTGGACTACACACTGCTTTGGGGTCAAAGCAGTTTCTTTTCTTAGCAGTAAAACTGTTGATCTTTTGGACCACCAACCAACACCATCAAGGTGTGAATGCTATAATGGCCCTATCACTAGGAGCAGGGTGATTAGTGGCTAGGAAAAAGTTATAAGATTCGAGGTTTTAAGTTTTAGCCACTCAGGATTATCATGTCTATATAGAAAAAAAAAGTTAAATTATGTACTAGCTTGTCTACTGCTGGAAAATTGTCACTTTTGCTTTCTCTGCTTGACCATGATAGTGGAGTTAGGGACTTTCTATTTCAAAATCTGTAGAAGTAAAGCATTGTCACTGGTGCTGAAAATACATGGGTGAATGGAAGAACTGCCTTGTAACAAGCAAAGATGCTGCTAGGTTGCTGAGTGGGAGAAAATGCCAGTAGATGTGTGAAGTGCCATCTGTATTTCTCTTGTCTCTTGTCTCGCATTCTGCATAGAAGTACATGTGTGTGTGTGAGAGTGTATATGTGAGAGATGATGAAAAGAAGAAAACATGCAGCATGCTGTGTCTTTTGAAATGTGGAGGATCAGGCAGCCCAGAGCATATCTTCAGATCTATTTCATGAGCTGCCACAATTTCGAAGCAACACGTTCAGTGTTTTCTCCCTGAATCTTTGAGCTACGCAACTTCCACAAGTTAACTTTGTAAACAGGCTGACAAAATCATGTGTTAGTTTCTGGAAGTGTTTCCTTTTTTATTCTGCGAAGTTGTTGCTGTCTGTATATTCCTTTTTCAATAATACTAACTCAGGGTATATGCATTTTATTTTTTTGCATGTTCATTCTTAAGTTCCAAGTGTTAAGTCCCTTACCCACTTTATAGTAGTGGGCAACATAACAGCCAGATTATTAGTCTTTTCCAAGTGGAGTACCTTGGGAACTACTGCATTTTTAATGTGGAAAGATTGTCTTTAAATTAGTAAGAGCCATTCTTGTAGCAATGTGCTATTAAAAGAAGGAAAGTTTTAGTAGGTACATGGAATTAAAAATAAATATCCATTAGTCTTGAAGCAGATTGTTGGATAATACATGTATGCCAAGTATCTAATCTTCCACACTATTAATGAAAAATCTGGTTTTCAGCAGTGTTGTCATAGCTGTGAGGGCCTGTAAGTGATCAGAATTGCTGCAATGGTGATTTCAAGGAAGATGTTTTCTTCCCTGCCTGTCATGTTTCAGCCACATTACTATATCATATTAATACTTACCATTATTATTATGGGTAGCTAATGTCTATGCTGTCATGGAAATTAAATTTTTTTCAGTGGTTCTTCTGAGTGAAAGGCATTGAAGTAATTCAAAGTATCTAAACGAATTTTGAGTAGGTAAATGACAAATTTATATGTCATTTTTTTCTGCCTGGTATGTTATTGTTAGCTTCATATCCTGAATTCATTGTATTGTTGACAAGCAAAGGTAAAGAATTGCTTTCCAATTCAATCAAAATAAAATTCTAATTAAATGAATTTTGTACTTGTTGTTACAATGTAAGTTTGAGGAGAGCTGCACGTGTTTTATTTTTGTTGTAAATCCTTCGTGAATGTTAGTGCGATACATCCCAGTCAGTCTGTAGTGAGAAAAATAGGAAACCACTTTGACTAATACATAAATCCTTTTTGCTAGTTACTTTTTTCAGTACAACTTGCATCATCTCCTGGCTGAGATGAGAATAGGAATAACATATTAGAGAGCTATGTCTCTATATACCTTTATATTCCTCACTGTAGTATTTGGCCTATTCCAAGCAGTTCTGTGAGCTTTCAAATAAGTCTGAGGATGTGAGGTCTAAGATGAGTTTAAAAAAACCCCAACAAACAAATGGTGAATGCTGTAAGCTTCGAGTGGAGCCTGAAATTTTAGGGTGCTTAAAGGCACAAACTTAGAATTTACTTGGACTAAAACACATAAACATAGCAAATTTGGTAGCTTATATCATGAACAACAAAATTTTAATTTCCTGGTAACTTGATTGCTAAAAACTACTTTGAAGTTTTTCAGAAGATTCTGCTGGTTTTTCCTAAAAATCAGTAAAAGATATGGCCTGTGGTGTTTTCTTTTTTCCCATGCTCTGACAGTAAGCAGTGAATCTTCCTGTTCTTCCAGAAGATGGAGACAAGAAAACAGTATATGATAACACTCACCTCTTTCTTCCTGACAGGCTCCAGCTGTTCAGATCTTTGTCAGATGAGAATAGTTTATGAGGCTGTTTCTTATGCTTGGGCTTTTTCCTCTGTTTTCTTTGCTTTTTATGTGTTGTAACTATTTACTGTATGTACATAAGCCCTAGACACTTGATGTGTTTCTGTGCATGTGTGAGAATGCATTCTCCTTCACTTCAGTGTAATTGCAAAAGATGCAAGGTTTATTTAAATTTTCTTCTTGTTGGGAAGATTATTTGCACCTTAGATTTATGTGGGGTTCAAATTCTCTTAATGTTGCTTTCAAGATTCAGCACAGATAAAGGCAGGCATGGTCACAAGAGCTAATTATAATTGGGTATATTTAAAGAGTAAGATAAGATTGAACTAGACACTTTCAGGCTAAATGGAAAGAACAAAGAAGAGTAACATCAGGCAGAAGCAGTCTGTGGGGGGAAAAACGCTAAAGAGGAAAGCAGCAGAAAAAAAATAGTATGTTAATTTAAAGTGTATTAGAACACCAGCTGAATTCATCTGTTTGCAGTGCTGATGGGCCACAATACTAATGTTCTCTGTGCTGTGTTGCAATATAGAACTACTTGCAGGTTAATGTTCTGCTTGTTTTACTGCACAGCAGGTGGTAGTGAAAATCTGTTTTAGTCTGGATTTGGGGCTTTTTTTGCATTTCCTGCCTCACATCTACCTGTCACTCTTTCTATCTGCAATTTGTTGTACTTTGACAAGTCATGAATGTTAACTGCCTTGAATTCTTATTTCAGGGGTATTCTAGAGAATAATGGCAGCTGGGGAATCTCTCACACCCGGGTCCCAACAGAATCCAGGCCAGGGCACGTTGCACTTATTGCTGGATTTTATGAAGATGTCAGTGCAGTTGCTAAAGGTAGGCTGGTCCTAAAGCTTTGAGTGTTGTCCTCCAAAGTACAGTGTTTCAGTGATGTGCTGGATTTCTCCATGATTATTGATAAATACCTGTGTTGTAGTTATATGCCAAGATGATATGGAAAACAGTAATTTTGGATGGATTTTCTGCTCCTTATATTGATGGCTAGGAAAATAGCTTATATAAATTAATATTTTTTAATATGGTTGAATTTAGCAGCCCGAACCTAAAAGCAGAAGTATCTTGGGGCCTTACCTCTTCATGTAACAGAGTTTTCAATCGTCATTTGGGATGCACTAGGATATGTAGATGTTACAAACAAGAAATGAGCTGCAGTGTCTGAGCTGAACCTTTGCTAGCTTGAATTGGAGAATCAGGAGCAAAATTAAGTAAAAGCCTCAAGACCATGTTTTGTCCAGAGCTTTTACTGAGTGTTTGGGGCTCATTTATGCAGAACAACCCGTTGCATTATTGACTTTGTCTTTTATGTGCTCCTCTGCCTTCCCCCAGGTTTCCAGGCCTGACCATTAGTCATGTATGTTGGTTTTGGACAGGGGAGGTTAGAGGAATTACTTTATCTGGTCCATGTTCCTGGTGAAAAGGTTCTTCCTCCTGACAGTCACTACAAATGCTGGATTGGCAGGGATACCTAGTTAAGAGCAACTCCATATTTCTGTCAAGTGTCTTTTCATGGAAACAGAAAATCTTGAAGGTTTTATTGTAAGGAAGTACAACATGACTTCTGGAAGTATGTAAGTGTGTCTCTTATTGCCTGAAATGCCAAAAATTGAATTCAAGCAATAGGAGATGCAGAATTCAGGGAACTGTTACCTGTTTAGAAGGCAAACCAGCTGTGTGCTTTGCCTGTTTTAAACTCTGCATAATGAGATTGACCTGGGTTTTCATCTCACTTCATAATGAATGGGGGAGTAATTATAATAGATGTTTAAATTGAATTAAAATCAAGATGCACAAATTGGAGTTCATTGTGAAATAATTTAGGGGAAGCTTATAAAAAAACCCCACAACATTTTGCATGGGCTATCAATTTTAGCAGTCAATGAGATCTTCTGGCAATGCCATTTAAAGGCAGGTATGTTTGTTTAACAGGATGGAAGGAGAATCCAGTGGAATTTGACTCTGTTTTTAATGAAAGTAAATATACCTGGAGCTGGGGAAGCCCAGATATTTTGCCAATGTTTGCAAAAGGTAAGGTTTAATTTTGTGAATCTTATAACACATAGTTATCAGGTAGTAAAATACAGACACTTAGCATTTTTGAGTTGGAGCAGAAGGTGAAAAAAGTATTTTCAGTTTGTGTATTTCTGTATACTTGATTTCTAGTTTGTGAAATGAAGATGGGGGAGGAAAAGAAGCAGGCTTTTGATGAGGCTATTACTATTTATTACTCATTTATTTAAATAGACCTTAGCTAATTTTGTGATACGCTAAAAGAACACACCTTTAGTTATAAGGACATAGTATTTTTTTTCTTTGGTGAGGTTTAAAACTCTTGTTTTGCAAGCCTGCAGCTGAGATTTTTCTTCAAGCCTGCAGCTTCCAGTGAGCTGGGAGATAGAACTGCAGCCATGCTTCTTCAGTGTCAGAGCTGAAGAAGTTGTTTATTGTGGGTTATCTTGCTTCTACTCAGAATATTAATATGTAAAGGGAAGAACTGTATGCAAGCAAGAATTTCCTGATACTATTCCTGAAGCTGAGGTCTTTTGCCTATGCTGTACAATGTGTTAAAGTCTTGTCAGCCCAGTGCAGTTGGTGTTTGAGCTTGCAGAGATTACTGAGCAACGCTTCAAACGTTTAAAGGTTCTCCAAGTTTAATAGTGTTGTTTTCTTGGAAGAATGAGTACATATACACCCTTTCACATAATCTCAGAATAAACAGACTCAAGTGAACAGGGGGCAAGCTGAGGGCATGTGCTGCTGTTCTGTTCTAGGCATTGGTATTGACAAATAATAAGAAAAATAGGATAGGCAGGATAGGAGTGGAATGTAATATTGGTTTAGAGAAAATATACATCTATTTCTCATTATGATTCTTGAACTTTTTCTGAACTCATGTCTCTTCCCCCTCACATCCTGACATTCCCCCCACGCCCCTCTTTTCTGCTCTTTGCTTAAGCCTCATAAATTTATGATGAGCTGTAAAAATATCTCCTGATAATTTCCCATGACCTCAGATTACAGTTTGCATTTGGAAATAGTGTGATGGTGGTGGGGAGAGGGGGAAGGTAGTTACCCTTGCACAGATTATTTGTGTTTTTAGGGATATGTTCTTGGGAAAATATTTGGGGAATTCAAGAATTTCCCAGAACCCTGTCCTTCTACTGGTTTTGTTTGAGTAAGATGATAAGCAGAGGACTTGTGAGCAGCTTTGATGTTATCTGGAGTGATGTGCAAGGATAATGCTCTCTATATGGCTTGTTCTGAGTGGTATCAACAATGCAGCTTCTTTTTGCAGGGGCAAGGAAAATCCCTAAAGATGGCAAAGTTTAATGTATCCAAGAAGTACATGCTGTGTTGGAACATGAATCATGATTTCTCACGATAGAAAGATTCATTTCCTTTAGAAAAAGATAGTTCCCTTTCTCTGAACAAGGCCAAGTTTTATAGTACGGAAGGCAAAGAAATCAAGAGTTTGTTCTTTATCTTTACTTTTACAAAAAAGCCAAGAAGGAAATAGAGAGAAATTGAGCTAAGTGCCCCTTTCTTTTCATACTGCGTATTAGTGAGGCCACAGAACTCTTCTTGTGGATATTTTATCATACCAATATGTTTCAAATTTTACTGTTTCACCACTTGCATTGGATGATGCATAAAGACTGTATGACACCTGCTGCTTTTTAAGAAGGATAGAAAAATCCTTTGTTTCCTGTCATTGTCTATTTTCTCTAGGTGCTTTTCTTGTAATAAAATATATATTTCAAGAAAATGGTTGAGAATTCTATAAGGAAGTAAAAAAATACTCACAGATTTTTTTAAAAATATCAGAAAAGATATACATGAAATCTAAATTTGGCAAAGTTTTAATGACTGTGTGATTAGTATTTCAGCCTGAGAAAATGTCTGAAGTACCTCTGTATCTTGAGCAGGGTTAAAAGGTATTTGTTTCTAATAGTTAAACTTGCTTAAGATATAGAAATTCACTGTGCTAATTTTAACCTTATTTTCTATGATGTTTTTAGATTATAACCTTGAAATGATCTAAAAATAACAGGGTTTGAAAATACCTATTTTGTTTCCTTAAAACTTTGAGTTTCTCTTCGGGACTTGCCAGGATTTGAGGTTTGACCTGAAAAGTCCAGCCCTGTACTGTTCTGTCAGTGGTGGGGGTTGGAGTATATTACAGTGTCATGCTGAAAAAGGAGCTGAGACTGTTGCTTCTCTAAGGGGAAGTAAATACTAGTTTGTTGCATCCAGATTGCCCTTTGTTTCATCGGTTCCTCTTCTCTTTTTTGGAAGCTTCCGGAAAGGCTAAAGTCATTGTTTTACCTTGAGTATGAAGAAAGGTATCATCAAGATCATGGGAACAACTGGGACAAACCATTGCCAGGATTATTCTGGACAGACAGACATCTCCATTTTCTGGTTTAGCTCCTTATTGTTAAACAATGTGGAATCATATCCCTCACATGGCTGTGTTTGATGACAGCTCTCTGATGGTCACACTCTGTCCTGCTCAGTGTCTGACTGTCTTTGTGTATTCATTATTTTTTGCCCTCTTTTGTGTCTGCAAAATTTGCTGGCAAATTCTCCTGATGCTCTGGACTCTGACCCATGACAGGCTTGTCAGAGGCACAACCTGCCCCACTAGCAGAGTGAGACATTCACTTTCTGTGGGACCTAAATCTTATTGTAAGAGGGTCATAACTTCATCCCTGATCCTAATATTTGAATATTGATGCTGAGTGTGAGATACAGTGGCAGAGAAGAGAGCAAAAGCAATAGGTGGTATCTTGTTGTGGTGTTTCTGGCACCTCCAGTTATTTCCCATAGTGTAATGGCATCATCAAACCCAGCAGAGCTCTGTCCTACTAAAAGGTGTTTTAATCCCTGGCTTTCTTCTACTTCTCTATCCCATCATTGCTTCCTCATTCCCAGACTTAAAAAAAGTGTTGGCATACTGTTGCCTGCCCCCCTGCCCCTCAGCCAATAGAACTAAAATAGTATTTTCTAACATTTTGCATAGTAAAAGTTCTTACTTAAAAAAAAAACAAAAAAAAAAAACAAAAAAAAACCCAATTATTTTTTAAGCCATTCAGGCACTTTTAAAACTGTCCTGGTATGACATTTTGCCACCATTTCTCTATATAGCAGTGCAGGGTTGAGTGGCTTTTGTTTTGTTTTGCTTTGGTAGAAATTAGAAATGGGTAAGTGGTAGATTTATTCCTTTGTTTGTCTGCAAACTCTGTGCTGTCATTTGGTTTCTTTGGTGTGGCACTTCTCAAAGAAGGACTTCTCAGGTTTGCTGTGACACTGTGGAAAAACACTAAAGCATTCTATCCTCTTAGACTATCAGTCATCCTGGCAGTGATGGACAGGACTTATTTCTTCTTTTGAACTCATTTATCCACCAATTGGAATTCCTGCATTCCCTTTTAATGCCTGTCAGTATTTTCTTCCTTTTCTTTTAGACTGAGAACTGCAGTGAGTGTTCTGTGTTATAAGTAGTAGTAACATCTCCAGAGGCACAGGGGAGAGCTGCATCAGAAAATCTGTGCCAGCTTTCATCTTCTTGGCCTGAAATACCTGCATCCCCCTGTGTGGGTTTCCACATAATCTTGGTTAAGCAGCTGCCTTATCCTGGGATGTTAGTTCATTCACAAGCCTGGAAGCTTACACAACTGCATTATATAATTGTGACATACAGCATATCAGCTATATTCTCTCTGGTCATCAGGTGATTGAAGAACATTTTCCACTCTGGGACTTTATATAGTCATAGTATGAATGGCACCCCTGAGCTGTAACAGCTCTGCCATTGATGGCATTGTTTAATTAAGCTTCACCTAGCTTCAAATCTGTTCAGGACTTCTGAAGTTTTATTTCTTGCCAGTCTTTGTCTTCCCCCCATCCCCTCCCTTCTCTGCTTTGCTCCCTTGACAGTGAGGAGAGAATGGAGCTGCCTTGTCCAGATGCTGTGTTTGCACATCAGTGGCCCTTGTGCTGTACTTTGTGACTGAACATAGTCACGTAGTTCTTCCTTTTCTGTTTTGGATGCTTCACTTAAAGATGCAGACATTGAATATTGCTCCCTGAAGTTGTCCACTGGGCCTTTGGTAGCTGGAATTGAAATATACTAACCCTCCTGATGCCTTTGTTATATGTGATATGTTTTCCTGTGGAAGAGACCTCATGGATAAAGCATTATCTTGTATGATTCAGTTGAACTACCAAAAGCTGAGCATATTTTTTTTTAAACAGCCTGCCCCCAAAACGCGTGTTCAGATAAGACTATGAATATGTTTCTTCCTTGGTTAGAAGTTTCTCCACGAAATTCTTTGTTTCAAAACTGAATTCTGTTTAATTTGCTTAAACTGGGATTTGGTTTTCTCCTATCTGCTTTTCCACATTTTATTTCCTTGCCTGAGCATACGGGATAACATTGTTCCTCATTCCTTTGAGGTGCTGATAAGCTAATGAGGTAAAATGTTATCCAGGCTTTCAAAAAGGATTAATTATGGGAAAGTTTAAAATAAGGATAAGATTTCGTTGACTTCTTTCAGAATCATCATTTTTGGTAGGTTTCTACTCCTGTGCATGAAAGTATTTTTGACTATGAGAAAGGAGAAAATCTTGTATCTCGTATGCCATCTATATTGTTTTTGCAGGTGCTACTGGAGATCATGTTTATACATTTTGTTATGCAGCAGAAAGTGAAGACTTTGGAGCAGAAGATGCAGCCAAGCTTGACATATGGGTTTTTGATCATGTTAAGGTAAGCAGAGAATCTTTTTATGGTACCTGTTTATAAAAAGCACAGTTGCATGTTAACTTTATCACAGAACCTGTAAACACTTTATCATAGGTCCAGAAAGTAGGAAAGTTTTGAAAGGCCTATCACTTAGGGTCATAAGTAAAAATTTCTTGCATCAGCTTTTATGAAGGTGTAATAGATGCTTAAAGGATTTGTCATTCAATGCTAATTTAAAAATTCACACTAATAAAAATACCCTATAAAAACATTCTTGGCTTTGTTTTGTTTGCCTATAATGTAAACCTGTCTTGGAGTACTATAGACCCTTTAAGATCTTGAATGCAATTAGTTAAGGATTTTATAACAGCTGTTGCAGCATGATAGAAATGATAAATCTTTGTTATGAAAGCAAAATGAGCAATATTATGGACTTATTTTTTGTCAAGCTGTGTGGCTTTTCCTGATAGATGTAGCTGGTTTCTAATTTTCTGCTGTGGTTCACACTATGCTGTGGCTTTCAGAGCAGGCACAGTTTGTTTTGGGGGACAGGGCGAGGTGGACAGGGCAGCTTAGGACCTGGAGCTGTAGAATTTGTTGATGTGGTGCTCTGCTCAGCTGACTTGGGTCAGTGCTGGTTCATGACTGTTGTTTTCTGTGACACTCTCACTGTGTTAATACTCCAAGGCACATGATTTTGGATTATTCCTTAATTCCTGTATTTATGTTATTCCATGCTTCCTCACTTGTTCTGGATTTAAAAAATGCTGGTAGTGGGCATTGCTGTATCACTGAAGCAATTAAGTGAGTTACCTTTTGAATCTTAGAACTATGTTAATGGAATTTCAGACTTAAAACTTTTTTTTCCACAAGATCTCTGGGTTGTATGCATTAGTATAGCTAACCAGCATAAAACGAAACAAACAAAAAATAAAATAAATTAATAAACCAAATCATCTATTTAGGAAATGAAAGATGGTTCTGCTTTAAACAGTGACATAGGGTGGAAAAGTGCATTATAGTTTGCTAATTTTCAAAGGAAGTGATTTGCTGAGTTTGCAGGTAAAAAGGTTTTTTTTCTAAGTGTCATCATCACCCTGAATGTGCACTTGTGCCATGTTGTGTATTGTAATGAATATGAATAATACAAATCAAATTAGACTGTCAGTTATACTTGAATAGCTCTTGTCATAAAGTTGCACCCTGCTGTCATTTGGAGCTGCACAAGTATATGAGGGTGGTACTACCTTTCTTTTGCTTCAGAACACCTAATGGCATTTATCCTTGCAAGCTATAATGATATGTTTAAAATATATATGTCATTACTGATTACTTTTTCCTTGGAGCCAGCATCATTATTTTTAAGACTTATTTTGCCCATCTAAATTCCATGCTGTGGATGGATAGGACTTGATTGACTGGCATAAGCCACACATTCCATTAATCATCTCTTCAACTGCACATCAACAATTGCTTCAGGAGTGTGAAACTTGAGGCTTACTGAAACCAAGGTCACTCTGCTCTTATAGCTCAAACAACTTTCAGCTGTGCTACTGAGATTATGTATAAGTAGGAATGACAGTTTCTGGAATCTAAATTCTGCTTCGCCTACTTTTTTTCCCCTCCTTTTATGTTTTATCTCAAGTATTTAACAATATATTGTTTAACTTGTATGTTGGCCAATGTGGTCCCTGGTTTCTGCCCCTTTAGGAAATAAAAGATAACCAAATGTACTTCTTCTCTACTCTGCAGTCCACAGGTGCCAAGCATTGTGAGGGCCACTTGTTTGGGGCCACTTCCTCTGCCCCAAAAAATGATGGGGATAAAATGAAGAATGGCTAACTCACGTTTGGGCTGCTAGTGCTGGCATTCTGAAATTGCTTGTTCTCTTTAAAAATGCTATCTAACAGTAACTTACCATTAGGAGATCATAAACTCTACTTTTTATTTGTATCTGTGCTTAAATCATGAGTAGAAGAAAAAATGTATGACACTTGGTAGTTCTTGTCCTGTCCCCTTGTGATACAAGGTGATCATAACCCTTTCTTGAGACAGAAAACACACCATGGACTAGACTCTGGGGTTTTTTTTATCTATAGCAGTGTGTAAATTCAGCAATACTAATGTGCACTAATAAATTGGTAGTGGTTTGGAGATGGGCATGGAGTTGATGGACTCTAGTTTCTTTCTGGGTTTTGGCTTGTTTGGGGCTTCTTTTGGTGTGTTTGTGTTTTGGGTTTATTTTTTTTTTAAGAAGCCGACAAAATAATTAAGGAGTGGAGTTTATTCACTGTAATGGGGCTCAATGATTCTCAGTAAAATAGCTTTTACCTAAAACATAGTTTGAGTCTGTGCTAAGAAACTAAAGAGCAAAATACTGGGAGTCTAGATTAACTGATGGGGAAAAAAAAGAGCTTATTGTTGCATTTCTGATTTTTGAAAATATTTAGTGGAAAATAGTTTTGGAAGAGTCAACTCTTTTTTTTTTAGAGTAAAAAATTTAAAATTCCAGGAACTCAGTCTTGGAGATGAGTTCCAGTAATGGCATAACCACAATTTATTATGATCAAAGGATACAATGTTCAGTTAATGTCTTCTCACTGAAAAGGACATGTAGATACAGATGGCCAAAGATTGTGGGTTTTTCCCTTTATTCTTTTCTCATATTGAACACAGTATTCCATTCTTCCTTTGTCTGCTTTCTGCTGGAGAAAGGCCACCCAAGCCTTCAGACTGTTCCTTCTGTGCAGGGTGGTGGATGGAGTCCAGAGCTGAATTATGTTAAACTTTGAAGCTCTGCAGACAGTGCTGTGACTGGATGTTGATTTGTGCCAGTGGATTTCAATACAGATAGCTCTACTCTAATTAGCAGTACAGTGGTTTTATGATTCTTTTAAAATGTGTTAGTGTCTTGTGCATGATTATGCTCAAGGGGTCTAAACTTGGCATATATGTTTGTCCTGCCTTTGTACTTTTGTTTTATATCTGAAAACTGGCATAACTATTTGAACTCTCCCATCAGCACAAATCAGTGTGCATGGCTTTAAGCAGCCAATTAAATTAACTTGTCCTAGATTAAGGAGCTTTGTGAAAGGAAGAAGTTTGTTTGGTCTCTCTAGTGCATGCAGTCAGCAACAATTTATCAGCTTTACTAAAGAATCATGCTTCCATGGAAGACACTGTTTGAGGGAACAAAAAATCCCCAATTACTTAGATGTTTAACATTTTAAAGTTCATATTTTGTTCCGACATCTGCGAATAATTTGTTAGACCTTCTAAGTAATCTTTATTTCTTCTTTGCTTTCTCCCATCAGAGGAGGGAGATGATTAGATCAAGATTTCACATACTTATAACTAAAATTCTGTTGTAGTAGTTTACTTAGTATTACATTATAATTAAGTTCACAGCTTGCTGTAAATGTTTTAACAGAGAACTTTGTGTTCATCTCATTAAGTTGCATATCAGTTATAACCAGTGCATTATTTTGTTGTTAGTTCCAAGAAAATCAAACAAAACTTGCCAGAATAATTTAAAAAGAAAGGTGAAAGGAAGCTATAGCCATCTTGAGTCCAGCTCTCTTCATGAGGGAGGTTTAGTTAGAGCAATGTGCTCATGCCTTGCCCAGTCAAGTTTTGAGCATCTCCAAGGGCAAGCCTTTTTAAGCAGCTGCTCTAATGTCTGGCTATAGTTATCGTTTACCAAATCATTTTTAAGAGTCTCTGTGTCTTACTGCAATTTTTCACATCCCAAATTGTGAGTTTCCCTCTGTATAACCTCTGAGGCCCTCTGATCAGTCTGGTTCAGAGGATTGAGATTGCCTTCACCCTCAGGGCAGATGGTTGAATACAGCAGTGTGACCTCTCCTTAGCTGCTTTTTCCTGAGACTGGAAAAACTGAGTGCCCTCAGTCTCTTACTTGTTTTCTGCTGTCCCTGAAACTTCTTGGTGAGATTCAGCTTACATATACGGTGGAGGCAATACTACTGAATAGAGGAAATAAGAGGGAAGTAAGAATAAAAAATAGTGGCCCAAGAGGATCATTAAAATAGAGTGCTGGGTTGGAAGCTAGTCTTGAGTAGAAATAGAACTCAAGTTTTGTGATCACTGAGTACCAAAAAGAAGAGGCCTTTAGCAGGTTGTAAGGAGATAGAAGGATACTTCTGAACAAACACTTCAGTGACGTCCAGAGCAAGGTGAAGTGATTTTTGCTCTTAGTGTGTTTGGTACCTGCTTGCCAACTCACCACCTTTATCAGCCATCAATCCTTGTGGTGAGTTTCCTGTTGTTTTTGGGGATTTTTTTCAGTAAACCATTTTTGTTCAAGTTTCATGGGATAAAGTCTGCTGTTTGCTCTGGGAAAGATGTCACATCTTGGGTTGCACTCATCTTCCTTTTGTCTTCTTGTTTGTAATTGGCCAACTTTTCTGTTGGCCAACTTTTCTGGCTGCTGCTGCTGTGGTGGCTGGGACTGGGAGAGTGGGATGCTTTTGGTGTATCATGGGGACTTGTCTGGTGGGATAGGAGAAGCTCAGGCCTTCCCTTCCCCTGAATGATTTCCTTTGCTTAATCATTCTGTGATAGAAAAAGCATATGCCTTCTAATATTGATCTACATTTTAAGATGTAATTTTGGGAGTTTTCCTGTTTATCTCTTTTGATGTGCTTTGTTTTGATGTCCTTTTATTTAATTAAAATTAAGGAAACAATTTTATTGTATCCTGCAAATTACTGGTGTGCTCTGGAAAGCTTCTCTGGTCTGTGGTCAAATACATGCAGGTGGGCGGATCTCTGTGGGAAATGAAAATCTCCTTAAAAATAATTATATTGCTGTTTAATGTAATCGGATTTTGTTCTTGTATCTTTATTTAAAATATCTTTGGACTTTGGTCATGATTTTGTTTGGACAAGAGCTAAAGCTGAGTGCCCGCAAATATTAGTCCATGTGGCTTGTGTGTACTCAGGGAGTTAGAAAAGTGGAATTGCATAGTGCCACGGTTTCCTGGCACAGCTCACTGTGAAATCCTTGCTACCACTTTGGTCTTCCTCTGGGTACACTGACTTCTGTTTATACAAGGTATGAGCTTTAGATTTTAAGAGCTCCATCACTATCACAGCTGTGTGGTGGACTGCCCTGTCTTTCGGTGGCAGAAATGCTTCCCTGCCTCTACCAGCATTTTCCCTGGACTCCTGCACGAAGTTCAAAGACACTCTCACTTATGTTAGTGTACTGAAAGGTCCTCTAGATGCTTTTTTGAACTAAGGCCCTACCCAACTTTGTTTCCTTGGGCAGTGCTCTTTCTAAGGAGCTGATGCTGGAATAGCTGTCTGCCTGCATTTTGCATTGCTGCAGCGCAGCTGGTCTAACACAGAATAGCCGTGTCAAGACTCATTCAGTCCAAGGGGAAGATTCTCCCCTGGCATCTGCCTCAGGGATGCTTAAGTAGGACATGTGCAAGGCAGATGTATGTTCTGTAGTCCATGTATTTGCAAAGCATGTCATGTTTTGTTCTGTTTTTATTTAGTTTCTGCAAACAAGTTGTAGCTTGGTATCTTAGTCCTGCAGAACCTGCTTCCAAAGCAAGAATATTTGAGACCTTTGTTTCCGATTTAAATTCAGTAAATCAATAGAAATGTGAGCCATAAGTGGCATTCAGGAATGGTTCATCACTTTGTTTATACAGGAGGCAAAGAAGGGGTGACGTATTTTGCCTACGCAAACTCAAAAAAAAAACAAAACCCATAAAAACTAAAACAAACCAACAAATAAAAAACCAACCAAAAAAGCCCCCCAGACAACAAAAGAATACTTCAATGTAAATGTTGTCTTAGATAAGCTGAAAATTTGGACTGACCTTACTGATAGTTGTCCTCCAAGCTGTAAATTGGGAAGTCATTATTTTTCCTCTTTTAAAACTCTAATAACTACTAGTATTTTGACATAGAAACAGCAGTGGTTTAGTTCTAGTAAGATGCTTATCTTCTTCCACTTTCTCAGATTAATATGTTAATGGCTTATTCCATACAGAGCTTCTTTAATTCTTCCAGAAGCAATCAAACGTTGTTCTCTGCACTGAATGAAGATAAAGTGGTTCTGTTCCTGCATTTGCTAGGCATAGACACCAATGGACATGCCCATCGGCCAAACTCAAGGTAATTGAGATATTAAGCATATCTTTCTTACTAGTTTTAAATGCATATAGTAACTTTTTTAACAGTTCAATTTATCAAGGCATAAACAAAATTTGTAGTGTTAGGAGTTATATATGTCAGCAAGACATTCTGAACTTTTGGGGTTATTTTGTTTTTTAAGGCCCCATCTATAGAAATGACAGATTTTTGCTCTCTACAGTATGTCAGGTTATACTCCTGTAATCAAGTCTGATTTTAGCAATTTTCTTAGTTACAGCCAACACATAATCTAGAGGATATGTAGGAAATGTAGTTTTAAATTTAAATTGATACAGTCTTCAGATACCCCACTGCTGAAGTGATATCATTGAGTTTATAGATAGCAATATGCTCAGCAATAATGGCAAACATCAGTACTATGTTTTGGCTTTCTTTGTTACACTTGAAAAAAGAGAAGAGTTTAGATTAACAGTTCTCAACACCAATTCATCTTGAAGTGTGTTATTTGAGAACTTCCTTTTTCCTGCTTTGCAGGATTTTATGTTTTTCCCTTAATCCTTGCATACTTTTAAAATTCTCTGATTTACTACATCATTCTAAAGTTTATACTTGCTGTGTGTTTAATGCTCATTTATTATGATTTTTAAAGACAGAGTTTTAAAACTGGCTTTAGCAACAGATAGGAAATTAGTTGTCTGAAAGTCAATCATGGTCAATCACTTTTTCTAAAAATATGCAAATTTTTTATTTAGCTTCTATTCCAGAAAACTAGGGTCTGTCCTGATCATCTCAAATAATCTCAAAACACTGACTACCTGGTGAGATCTTTCTTTGTTATTTAGTTACCAGCTTAAAGTAATTTTTGCAACTTACAGTTTAAGGTGTTTGAGTTTTTTAAAATTCCTTAGTTTTGGCATTCTGCTTAACTTGCCTGGCAGCTGTGAGTAGTAAAATAATAGTCTTATATCAAGGACAGGTCAGATTTGAAATATAAATCCATTTGAAACTGTGGTTTCAGTAATCTTCAAACTGTGCTGCAACAATTTAATATCTCAGTAAGACTCAGAGGAGGAGAGATCTTTACATCTAGGAAGCCTTTTGTTAGCTTGATGTTCACTTGAGGTTAAAGCTGTCTGTACTCAAAGGACTGGGCTTTATGGCCATGGATAATTTGCTTTATACCAAGTGTGAGCACCACCTGGAATGTAACCTTTTTTTCCTATTTTTCAAGGGAATACCAGGAGAATATTAAACAAGTTGATGAGGGTGTGAAAGAAATTGCTTCACTGATTGACAATTTCTATGGAAATGATGGGAAAACTGCATTTATTTTGACTTCTGACCATGGAATGACAGATTGGGGTGAGTCTTTTTAAATATTGAGTCAGATGAGTTTATGGGCATCTGGTGTGTGATTAGAGAGCTCTGTCCCATGAGAAGCTTTGGAACCCCTGCTTTGATTTGGTATCCTAAGTGTTGCTTGTGTATGAAAATTCATGCAAATTGCTGTGACAGCTGCATTCCGTGTCTGGTCAAAAAAAAAGACATTAAGTTAAAACTTAATTTCCTCAGTGACTGCTAGTAGGGATAGAAAGATTGCTGCAGAAAACCACCTCAGGCAGGAGGAGATGGTGTTATTTGTCTGCCAGCAGCAAATTTGGTCTTGTTTCAGCCCCCTTGGGAGATACAGTTTTCACTTTGGTGCTCTAAAGCACCTGGAAAAGGTGGGAAATCTGTCCAGGAGCTGGTGAAAAGCCATACAGAGAGAGGTTTTGGGAGGGGTGCAGCATCTTTTTGCTTATTTTGGCCTTTTACACACATCAGAAAGGAGGGGACTGCTGTGTGATATTTCTAGAGTAGGTTGGTGCTAGAGACAGGTGAAGGAGCTGAGAGTACAGAGAGAAGAGTGAGGCAGGGGCCAACTGTACTGATCCCCACAGAGGAGAGTTGTGAAGGGTGGCCACAGTGGCCAAATGCTTTGAGGCCAGATGAGAAAAGTTTGCAGTGCTAAGCTCATTTAGACATTTTTCCCTAATTCTTTCTTCTGTCAAGAATCTTAAGAACACTCCTGTCCTTGTGTGCAGCCAGTGAAAATGATAAGATTCTCTTCCAGTGCTGTGGGTTTGCAGCTACTATGATACTTTTGAACCTAGGTTGCTCCAGGCATGGTTGTGGCAAAACAACAGTCAGCATCTTACTCTGTGTGTGAAATCCTAAAGTTTTTCAATAGAAGAGATGCAGATTTTTTCTGTCATCAGAGATAACAAAAATATTTGTATATTTATTCAATCAGCCTACTTACCATCTGTTCATTTGCAAAATAGTCCATTTTGAATAATATTTACTGTTGACCTGACTGCCACTTGCAATAAATTTTTAATTCTGCTGTATTTTTTCTGTATGTTTCAAGAAACTATTTCATCATAATTTTTTATAAGGAAGGGGTGTATATATATATATTTATATGTATGATCACAGGGATCTCAGGAGGTCCAAGCACCTGCCCAAGGCAGGCTTAGCTTTTGAATCAGACACAGGTGCTAGGGCTTTATTCAGCAGGGCCCTTAATACCTCAAAGGGATGGCACCTATGCTACCCTTTTGGGCAGGCTGCTCTGCTATGTTTTCCCCAAACCTATTTCTTCTCCAGGCTGAATAAGTCCCAGTCCCTCAGCTGCTTCTCACAGGGCAAGTGCTCCTCACTGAGACCATTCCAGATGATGGGTGTCTTTCTGGTACCAAAGGAGCTCAAAACTGGATCCAGTGTCTAGAGGTTGTCTCACAGGTACTGAACAGAGGAGAACAATCCTTTCCCTGTCCCATTCTCCTGTTAACTCTGCCTTTAGTGCTGTTGGCCTTACTCACTGCCGAAGTGAGCTGCAGGGGTGTTCTCATTATGTACTGGATCGTTTGCAGGGGCAATAAAAGGTGTTTGGAGTAACTTCTTCAGGCTTTGAAAACCACTTGTCTGTCATAGTTTTCTGTCATCTCTTTGTCTTGAAGGAAGAGCTTGATCTTGTGCCAGAAGTGTAATAACTTTGAAGTTGACTTTAGTGAATATGAGAGCAAACCCAGAGGTTCTGCTCAGGCCCATTGTGAGCTGTCTGAAGGATAGTTCAGGAGCTTTTATTTGGGCTGGTTGGTAATATCAGCCCCTGCTGCAGCCTTTCAGTGGTTATTTGCATAATGGGTTGTGCACCAGTTTTAAAACATATTAAAAATGTTTAGGAAGGATGTGGGGGGGCTATTAAGGAAAGAAATATGATCTGAATTAGACATGAGCAAAAACATTGTGGTTGCTGGCAAAAGTCAATGATGTCACTTTGTTTTCTAAGTCTGGCCCCATGATTTTGTTTTAATTGATGTCAGATAGAATTGCTGACCACCAACACAGGGCGTTCCATACCCACCCTCACCTTGGTCTCTTGTTCCTGCTACCATCCTGGCACAAGTACCTGTGTGGTGTGCTGGACTATGGAACAGACGGCTAAACAACAGCATCCTTTTTCCCCTTTTCCCTGAAAAAGTCTATTTGGAGAGTGCTGGAGGTGGAACCTGGAACTGACCCAGCTGAAAAGAATTATTTTTCTTCCCCTCTTGTTATTCAAATCAGAACTGAAACAGTTCTTTATAACAGGGAGGGAGTGGGTACCGCTGCCTTTCTCAGCTCTATCTATCTTAAAATATACATAGAGGCAGAATCTCAGTGAAATGCTGATGGAGCTGGTGGCTTGGCTAAATTTTCCTCCTGCAGTAATAAGAATATAACGGATATAAGAAATAATCCCTGGTCCCTGGAAGATACAGGAAGTGGTCTCTCCATAAGTTCTTTTCCCAAGTTCTTCAAAGGAAAGCAGTTGTTGCTGTTTTTTGAACCCAGAGAGTGCCTACCAAGAAACATCAGAAATCTAATTCCCAGACCAGTGTGTTCTTAAGCTTTGGGTTGTTTAAAATAAGCAAAGTTGGCTCTTCAGCTGTGCCACAGTGATTGTTTTAAGGACAGAATTGGGTATGATGTTTGGAATAGCTTTGAGGTTGCACCAACAGTGTGCTTTATCTGTCCTTTGTATTCATTAAAAAATATATTTATGGACAGGGAAGAGCATCTGTCTATGCAAATATAAGGAAAATGTGTAATCTTGTAGACCATGCAGGGACCCACATAGGGTTTGTATAACAAAGTCCTTCCCTTGGAGGCTGGGTTATCTCACTGCTCCTGTACCTCACCCACCAGGTTCAATGACCAGCATTTCTTTCAAGCTTGTGTGGCTCCTGCTTTAGTACAACTGCTGCTGAGATGTCATTTTAAACCTTCCTGCTTTTTGGTGGCTGATGTGTTAATCTGGAGGGAATCAATTTGCCCAGGGAAGAAAATAATGTCTTATCAATTTTTAAGGAGTGTGCTACTAGACTCTAAAACCTTAAAAATGAACTTCTATCACTTTTGGAATGTGATGACAGTTCCAATGAATATTGCTTCCTGGTCTCAAAGTGGAAGTCTAATTCTTACTCAGATGTCAGTTCTATATGATTTTCTTTTTCACATGTGCCTATTATCACTGAAATCAGGCATTCTTGGTTTCGTTGAGATGCTCAGGATAAGCACATGTACATGTTTTGAGTGTGTAACTCCTCCATACGATGAGGCTTTAAAAATGTTATGGCTTTATTTTATGTATGTTAAAAATGTGGGGATTTTAGTATAAAAAGTTCTATCTATTTAGTCTTGACTTAACTGATACTGATTCCCCAACTTGAAAATTGAATTTAGCCCTTATTGTTAGTAACATAAAAATAAGCTATGAAGCTGGAATAGGTTGTCTGTATCAAGAGCTTAGTACATGTGTGCATATTTTTATTGAATGTAGATTTTGTTTGTTTTTACAGCACATGTCTTAAAGTTTCTATTTTTCTTGTTTGGTGTATCTTAGGATCCCATGGAGCTGGTCATCCCTCAGAAACTTTAACACCACTGATTGTTTGGGGTGCTGGGGTAAATTATCCACAGAAAGTTACAACCCAGTTATTTGAAGACAATTTTTTGAAAGGTAGGTAAAATATAAGACTTAGGTGAAAGATTGTGCTGGAAACTGAGATGTTTTTAACTATTACACCCATTGAGCTTCACGAATGCCTGTTCCATGTCAGCAAGTGTGATTTGCTTTGTGTGATGTGTAAGGAAAAGGTGACAGGGTATGTCTAAGGAAGCTACTGCAAAAATAGGTAAATAACATCAGTCAGTTTTCTTTTCTAATTGTAGAATTGAAAACGTTCTCTCTTTGTTCACAGGAGGTTATTCATGCTCCTAAAACTTCATTCCAGGAGACTTAATTTTTAACTCCCAGAGGTTGAATGCTATTAGCACAGAAACATAAGTTGGCCAGTTCAAAGACACCTTTCTAACTTCATAGCACAATCCTGTGGACTTTCCAGGGGCCATCTTGTCTCATTTGCATCCTTGCAGCTGTTGTGCAAATGTAAACAGCTTTTTTCAGTGAAAAACTGTGATTCTTCACTGTTATTTTTCCCTTTTCTAATTTATTTAAGATTAAACCTTTTTTAAAAGGAATGAGTTTTTATTATTTTACATACATAATGCAAAAAACGCTGTCTTACTGAAATATCAATGGGATTAGAGAGTCTTTAAGATGTGATTAAATTGTTCAAGCTGTTCCTCTTTGATATGCCCCGTTCTTGTGACCTGCTCTGTTTCTTAAAATGCCTTCAGTCTTGGGTTGTTGCTCATGATCAATGAGGTAATGACTTTCTATTTTATTGGATTGTTTGTCAAGGTACATTAGAGAAAACAGGCAAAAATTACTTCAGCCCTGAGGTTTTAACTCCGCCCTGCTATTGAGAAGGTATTTGGAAACAGCTAGGTAATTTTAGAAATAGTGCTAAGTTTTCACTCTTTGCACCTAACTGCTGCTATAAAATGATGACATCTGTGATACAACTGAAAATGAGTTGTAGGAAAAAAAATAGAAAACAGAATAAAACAACTGATTTTGGTGTTTGTGATGGCTGATCTGCTAGATTTTTAAGGACATTTGATATCTAAGGGTTGATCTGCAATAGTTGAATTTTACATCTGTCAGTTTCCATGATTGTCAGCAGCTTTAGTACAAACCTCAATGTCTGACTTCAAGTCATGATGAAAATGATGTGAGAGATTTCAAAAAAAATGAGCATTGAGCTGACTCCCAGGTAGCACAGTAGGGAAAGCTATATGGCCTTCATCTGTTAGGCAATATGTATTTACTTAAAGGATGACATTTGTCTGCACCCTGCTGTGCCTGCTTCATATTTTCCTTTTAAAGGTTAAAAAACCAGCAAACCAAATAATCACACAAAAAATCAAGTACACCAAAGCAAACATCAGAAATTCCTCCATTCATTTTTTACTAGTTTTGCATCTGTCAAGCATGTTGTTGCTTTGTTTAGACCTTACAGATTCTTAATTGGCAAGGATGATCTCTATTGGAGATTTGAGACACTCTGAGTATCTTGGGAGTTTGAATTTCTATTTGAGTAATAAGTATCTTCTTAAAAAGGGACTGTTCTTTCTATGGCAGTACATCAGAGCTTCTAGTAGGTTACATAGCTTAGAAGACAGAATTGTTGAAATGGAGCTTGGCACTTGCACAGATCAATACAGTTCAGCTACTCCATTGTTACAATCCCAGATATTTTCGCAAAGTTAATTTATAAAAGAAAAGCTGTTTAAAAGAGTTCTCTTGAAATGTTCTTTGAATCTGTCTTTCCTGCTCCATACAGCTGCAGCTGTGACTATGTACAGACCAGGAGGGTGTTTTCAAGACTGCTATCTCACTGATGTATGCAGGTGTCAGACTTACATTTCTACTTGCATGCTCCAATGTTCAAGTTCTTTCATCTATTGACAATTCTTTCTACTTTCTGCAAGTCTTTATGGAAATATTGACAGAATGTTTCTAATGCTGACAAACTTCTTATGATCTGTTCAGTGCAAGTAGGCTGTAGGCAGCTCAGTGAACTGTCTTTCTTCTCATTGTTACCATGGAGGGTCATACCCCCCAAAGGCAGTGCCAACAGGCAGGACTTAGCCTGTCCAGTTTGTCACAGAGAGATGAATGTGTTCCTTGGATGGCCAGGAGGGCAGAGAGTCTGCTCTGGGTTGGCAGCCTTCTCCTCAGCAGTTTCGTCACCTGTGCTCTGCCTTCCCTCAGGCCTGCTCCTTCAATCCTCTTGGAAAGATTTGTTATGGCAGCCTTGCATCCTGTGGGCGACATGTGGTATTACCCATTTGGCCACTGGTTTGACCCTTCTTCAGAAAGAAGGAGAATACAGAACTGCTCTCTAGCTCCTCAGGGGCTGATGGTTGGCCCTGGGGCACAAGCCCAGAGGAGCTTGTGAGTGGAAGCACAACCTCCTGCAGCATCAGGGTGTGGGGTGCTTGATACAAGCCTGCTTTGTAGGGGGCTCAGCCTGCTTTGCCACAGCTGAGGAAGCTCAGTGTACCCTCCACTAGTTTGGTGTCTGTGAGGTTTTATATGAGATATTCTTTGGTTCATGTAGCCTCATCCTCAGCCTTTTTTGAACTGGCACTTCCCTGCTGTTTCCTTGGACAGTTTGCATGTGACAGCCCGGCGGGCTGCAGTAAAAGCAGGGCAGGATAAAGGCAAAAAAACCCCTCTGTAAAGTGGGTGGAAAACTGCTGAGCACTGTACAGGAAACCTAGACAGTGAGCTGGAATCATAAACCAGTGTGGGCAGCTAAGATGCCTCACTCCTGAGAGTACAGCCTAGACTGGCCAGTCTGCAGGTGTTTCCTAGTCCTTAGGAGTTCCTGGGCTCAGTGTCCTGTGACTCCTGGTCCAAAGCAGATGTCTTCAATTCTGCATTTTAGAATATCTGAGTAGGGCACATGGAGATGAAAAAACTTCTGACAAAAAGAGATGTTTTCTCTAGCAGAGATACAGTTTTTTCCTACCTTAGCACATTTTATGTGTGCATAGACAGTTTTCCAATGTTTTTTCTTTGGAAAATTGTATTTAAAAGCAAAATGGGAAATTCATTTATATAATAGAAATATGGGTAAGAAATATTTCTGTCTGTAGAAATATAAATCCATTTCCTTTTCTGGGAAGCGAAAGGAGGCAAACTTGTACCTTTTGGTGTGAGTTTAACAGAACTGGTGATTAATGCTGCTAATACTTCCCCTGTGTTGCCATGGTAGCTGTCTCACTACTGTTAAAGTACAAGTCTGCTCTTCAGGGCGCTTGTGGGACCTAATAACAGTGGACCTGTACTCAGACCCCCCAAAGTAGCAGTGGTATGAACTAATTGCTGAAAATAAGTTTGGTGTATGCAATACTCCAGATGTATGAAAGAAAAAACCAAAACCAAACCTTGCTAAACTCGGTTTTTAAATAACTCTCCACCCCCAAAGAAAGCAGGCAATTTTCTCTTTATTTCCTTAGAGGCCAGCATAGAACAGGAAAATATAATTTTCAACCATATTTTTGTATGATGTGCCAAAGCTTTAGCATCTAATGTTTGTACCACACTGTACCAATGCATTTAGGACCTTGGGTTAGCCTTTCTAACAAACTGTTGAAGAGATACAATAAATCTCCTAAATCTGAGTTTGATTCTTTTAGTTGGCACAGGAGGTACTACATCACTGTGCTGAAAAAAAAAAAAAAAGGCTTTGGCCTTTTTTCTACTGATCTAGGTCACAATTGCAGGTAGCAATTTATCCTGCTGGATAAAAGAAAACGTGAACTGAAATGAATGCATTTTGTTGCTTCTGCCTGTTGAGTTCCATCTGTAACCCTTCTTGAGCTAGCATCCTCATGTAAAATCATAATTTTCTTTAGTACCAACACTACAGAAAATGGCAACAATGTCAACTGAACTTGAAGTGTCCTTTTAAATCTGTGTAGATTAACTGTTCAGGTGCTCTGTTTTTTTCTTGCAGAATGGAAACTGGAGAACTTGAAGAGGCTTGATGTCAATCAGGTATCAAACGTACCTGATTTAATAGTACCTAAGTTTTCACCTTAAATTATAAGTTTTGTGTGATTTAAAGTAATTTACTTAATTTAAATGAATGATCACACCAGTGTACCATTTCCCTAGAAACAGGAACCACAATAACATTATGAGGATAAGCTCGAATTGCTGTTGACACGTGACAGCTGCACATACAACTTCTCCTGAAGATGCATTATTGCACCATTTATTTAAGGAATCCCACACAGCTGTAGGAAGAATGCAGTACAGTATACCAGGTCCCCCAAGCTGCTGTTACTAAATCAAAACCATTTCTTGCTATAGTGGTAAACTGTGGGATTTTTTCATCTGTGATTGTGGCCCAAATATTTTGCAGTTTAGACAATTAGTACTGTGAAGGAAGAAAAGAATGTGAACTGCTTTTCCTTTGATCCTAAATCACTCAAGCTTTTTTAAACTGTGGTTTAGGTAGGCTTCATCATCCTACAAAAACCAATATATGAATAACAGACTCCAAACCTACTCAAACAAGGGAAATAATCTCATCCTAGAAGATTCAAATTGGGAATGTTCTGGATCAACTGCTTTCATCAAAGCCCTGGTATGAAACTAAAAAAAAGATTAGTTTTCCTCTCAAGGCTGGTAGGAGTTATGGCATTGTTGTTTTGAGACTGTGAAGAAGAGTCTTACTTTGTCCTGGATAATGGAGCTCCCAAAGACAGAGCTTTTGTCCTGTAGTACATGTGGGACTAGGGGTAAAAATAGCAAATGAGACTTCTAATTATCATTACACTCCTGGTGTATTTTTCTCCACAAATAATGGTTTGGAGTCTGCCCGGTAGATTTGAGGCTGGAGCACTGCCTGTGGTTTCAGTGCAGTTTCTTCAGATTTATGCTGGAGAAACAAAGAATTTTGGTGTGTAGTTTTATATTAAGGTAAAATATAAACCTGGTATGAGGCAGTGTTTATTATCACAAATAGAAGGAAATGGTAACTTATTTTATGAGATGCCTTGGTGTAGATTGAAGGCCCTTTCTGAGGGTTGATTGGACATTAAAAAACTGCAGAAACTCCTTCTGAAGGGGACAAGGTGAGTAATCTGTGCTGTGGAGGCATGGGATAAAGAATGTTGTGAAAAGCAGTATATCCAGTATACTGCTTAAAACTGTAAATATTAAATTAGTTCTTTTGGTCATATAAATAGTCATAAAAAGTGGTTTGCCTCTCTGAGTAAAGTAAAGGAGGTGCTGAATTCCTGCAAATATATACTGGGGTGGTTATATTTGCTTTTTAAATTAAATGTATTTTTTCAAGCTTGTTCAGCAGCGGAGCTTCACATTTTGAATCTAATCATGCCATGACTACTAGAAACTAAAAAACCAAAATACTGTAAAGGAGAGACATATGTATAACTTGGCAATATTACGTCATTATCTTTTGTATATGCAGACATGTTAAAATTAAGCTGAATTTATTATCTGTAGAGGCTGAAACTATATTAAAATGGGAATGCTTCTGTTTGCACAGGCTGATATAGCACCACTGATGGCTTCCCTTATTGGTGTGCCTTTCCCTCTGAACTCTGTGGTAAGAAGTACAAATGTTTTTCTATGTTAGAAAAATCTGTTCACCATAAAGGAAGAGGTGTTGGGGACAAGACTTGAGGTGTGTGAGGAGAAGGATTACAGATCTGTAAAAGTGCTATACGGTGTGAAGACTGTTTGTAGTTTTAATTTTATGTGTCTATCTTTAGTTTAGAGTACAAATTCATTTTTTTTAAATTTATTGTATAGAGCTTTTAATTTGAGAGGCAGCCGGTCCTTTTGTAATCTGCAACTTTATACTCTTGACTATATAAAAGTTTTTTGTTGCTTTGTTTTAGGGATGGTAAAAATGCAATATGGTTTGAATAACACATGATTGTGATCATGAAAGCTAAGCCTGTAAACAAGCCAGTTCTTGCAATTTAATGTTCCATTATTTCTTGATTAGACTAGTGTACTTTCTTCAGATGTTATCTTGTGCCTCTAATTTAGAGGCACAAGATAACATCTGTTCAGTGAGATGGCTTTTTCTTTTAATTTCTCCCATGTGTTATTATATAGTCCAAAAGTTGCCTCGTAAATATCGAATTGACAATTAGCATTTCATTCGTGTGCTGTCACACTGTGAGTTCCACATATAAAACACCTATTTACAGCATATTTTTTGAATTATTTCTTCTGGAGACTCTGTCTCAGGGATTGTCCCCCTGTCCTGCACTCACTGCTGGTTGTGTGAGGAAAGCTGCCCAACACAGGGTGGCATGGGAACTGTTCCCTTTCCTACCACAATTTCTGGATTGAATCAGGCCCAGGTGAGGCTTTGAGTGGAAGACTGTTAGAGGTACCAAAAATGGCTTCTGATTAGAGGTTGAGTTTATATTATTTTACACTATATAGTTTAGTAACACCTTCTGTTGTTTGGTTTTTGCATTCCTGTAGAAGCTGAGATATTACAAACAATCCCTATCATGTTGCAAATCTGTGTGAGAAGAGTATTTTCAAAGGAGTTACATGAGTTATTTCAGCAGTAATTTGAAGTGTTCTTACTGCTTATTTGGCCAGCAATTCAGTTAAGAGAAATTCCTGTTATTTCACTTATTTTTTTTTATTTATTATGTGTATTTTTCTTCCTCAGGGAACCCTGCCTCTGGAGTATCTGAACACTAGTGCTCTTTTCAAAGCAGAGAGCATGTTTACCAATGCTATTCAGATTCTTGAGCAATTTAAGGTACTAAACATATGGTGAAAAAGCCCAACTTATTTGAATAATAGCTGTTGCTATGTGTAAAATAATTGTATGACTTATCCTATACATAGTGTGCTAAGTTGAAAGGATTAAATTTGAATGTGCATTCATTTGATTGAATAGCTGTGAGACTTGTCTGAAGAAGCTTGAAAGACTTTAATAAGGAAGTTTTGTTATTTTTTTCTAAGGAGAATAACTTTTTTCTTTCTTCTTAACAAAAATGGTGATGTTTATTGGTGTTAATGTAAATCTACTTGCAGTATGTAGGTGGAATACTGGTACCAGAGAAGGGAAATAATGACTTTGCAATGGGGGCTGGAAGACAAGGTCTTAAATCAGGGTCAGTACACAAACAGATCAGAAAGGTAATAGCCTCCTGTGCATTAAAGAAATTAAATTAGTGGCCTAATTAACTTTTAGCTAATGCTGTTGTATCTGTTGTTTTGCTTTGCAAGTGTTCATCTCTGGCTTCTCTGGCTTGATTCATTTAATATTGGATATTACATTACATTATTGGATATTACACATGAGTGGTCCAAATAAAAAAAGGTTCTGTTTGACTAACCAGTGGAGTGAGAAACTTTCCAAAATCCCAGATTTGGCAAGGCATAGAAATGCTCTGAGGGAAAACCATCCTCCACAGATACCAGCTGAGACACAAAAGAACTGTTATCCTGTCTGGAAATTCATGTCATGATAGTGAAACAATGAACTAGCATGAGATGACTAGCATGAGATTAGCACCTTCAGCATCTTCTATCCCTTTGTGAATGCCAGGTTCACAAAGGTGTGGATACCAGGGTGGCAGTGTCAGCAGCAAGAATCACTTTCAAAAATATGGTGGAGAGCTGGCATGTTAACAGGGAAAATAACTGGTGGGGTTGGGTGTGAAGTTTGAAGCATGCTGATATCACCTCTGCAGTTGGAAGTCCTCTGCTTTAAGAATTAAGGATGACTTAGATATTTTTTCAGTTAAATTGGTATCTTGGAGATTATTTAAAAATCGAAGTCATGCTTCTCCTTTCCTTTGAGCTTACTCTGTTCTCTTGTTCTGTAGTGCTGGGTTATTGTTGTTGTTGGTGGCTTGTTTTTAGCATTGTATTGGAATGATCCTGTCTGCTTTTCCTTTGAATTTCCTTTTTCTCTGCTGAAGCACAAGTAGACTGGCTTAGACATGCCAAATGGATTTTTGCTTTTCCTGAGATGAGGTGACCTGACCATAGTTTGTGCTCCCTGGAGATGATGTTGCCTTGGATGGATAGGATGAAATGTGTGGGTTGCTACTTCCAGCTGTCAGGTTTTACAAGTAGTGTGCTTAGGAAGTTTCTGACTGCACATTATGCCAGCTGTCAGACTTGGGTCAGGCAGCTGCAGGAGACCTTGAAGATGTTTTGGAAGACCTTGGACAAAGTGGCTCTGATGGCACCAAAACCTTCTATTTTTGTCCATGTGCAGGTTAATTGATTTACACCATTGCTTTGGTGGTGTTTGCTGCAGTGTACTGGTGCCTATCTGGCATAAACAGTGCTGGTTTCATTGAGGGTGGTTGTCACTGAAGCCTGGTAACACTTCTAGCCATGTCTTCCTTTTGTCCTGCAAACTGTAGAAGGCCTTTTGAGAAAAGTAGTGGATGGAGCATGGTTTATTTTATTTACTTTAGAGTGGGTCTGTTTTCAGGAACTCAGAGGAGTTGTGCACACTTGAGTATAACACCCAGTTTCATGGACAGCATATTGACAATGTGATTTCATTCCTTTTCCAAAATCTTAGAAATCTTCTGTGATCTTTTGTAGTTTAATTCTTGATACAATTTTTGTCTTGTTGCCACTTGCATATAATGATTTAATGCTCTTTTATGCAGGTTAAGATGAGTCAGAAAAAGGAAACTACATTGTCAATTCTGTTCACACCATTCAAGTAAGTGTCTGTAAAAACTATGTATATTTTACCTGATTGTTTGTCTTACCACTTGCTTTGGCATTTCAGTGTGTTGCAACAACACATTCAGTCTCTTAAGGCTTTTTTAGATGGTAGTTTTTATCTGACTTTGAAACTTTGCCCTAGAACTCTATGCAATTAACTGCTTCTTCTCACAAATTAACTGCTTCTTATCTCACATTAAGATAGATTTATTTTTTAAAATCTATTCCTTACATTTTATTTTCCATTAAGGGTTATTTATCTAAGTTTTTTTTATGCTATAGCTATAGAAATTACACTGATTTTTTTTTTTCTTGCTATGGTTTTTTCAGCATTCTTTGGGAGATACTAGTCCCTATAGGGTCAGGAAGTGCAATCTATTAATTTTTATATATATATATATATATATATATATAAAAGTTGAACTAAGAATGTTTCTTCTGTGATTTAAATGCTAATGAAGAATAAATAAAATGCATTGCATCCAGAATAGAGCCTTACAATGTTTAGCATTTGTGTTGCCTAGTCTTAGTGTTTCCAGGCTGTGAAGGAGTCTTTGTAGTGATTTGTGTATCTGGGAACTCTGTTCTAGTGTATGGAACAGTTACTGCTCTCCTCACCCTTCTGTCTTATCTAATTAAAGCTGCTTTTTCCTTTTCCTGTCTTCTGTAAAGGTTTTTAAAAGCTTTGCCATGGGTGTACGTGATAGTGTTCAGTTCTGCTCGCAGCTTGTGAAGTGCTCCAAAAATGCCTTGTCACTAAGAGCAGCTGTTTTCCTTTGGGAAATACAGCAATGTTAATTAAGATCTTTAAATCATTGCAGCAGTAAAACGTTCTTGAGTTGCTTCCTGTGAAATATGTTTATTGTTAAAGATGATTGCTGTCTGTCTGAACAGACAATTGCTGTGTTATTTTATACCTCTAGCTCCTTCAAAGAGAAAGGTTCAAGACAGTCCGTGAGACAAAAGTCAAGTTAATCTTGGGCACATAATGAATCCTTTAGAACAAATTCTGAATGACAGCTGCATTATCAAAGAATTTACTGATCTGTATGAAATAAAATGCCCATATGGAAAGGGTAGACAGTCCTCTTTGATAAATGACTATTAGTTTGATTTTGCAGCTCTTTAAATTTTACCTTTCCTTGAGAAATGAGACTGAGTCTATAAAATAGGATGTGTTTTGCTTAATGCTATATTTATCTTTAAAGGATCTAAGTATTACCAATTGCTTTATGCATTGCTGTCTGTTTTATGATATGTTGGATTGTTTTAAGTGGAAATGCCAGAAACATTTATCACTTTGAAAATGCAACTAAAACTTGGTATAAACATATTGTTACTTTGGTATGGTCCAAAGATAACTTATGGTCCAAGATAACTTATTTTATCTAAAGAAAATAAGTTTATTTTCTTTAGATACTCTACAATTTTTTTTTCTGAATCAAAATTTGGGTTAATAGTTGTTCTAGGAAATGTTTTTATTTGAGACCAAAATAATTCCTTGGATGTGTGAATGTCACGGATGGAGTGATGCACCTCGCTCATCAGGGAGAAGTGATAACTGTTTCACAGTGTTTGATAGTAAATGCAACAGCGGTTAGCATGATTTAGTGACAAGGTACACTTGATTATTTACTGCATAGAGGATGGGTCAGAAAAAGCTGTCATGGAGACCCTCCTGTTCAGTTATGAGATACAGAGAAGACCCCCTTACATTCTAACCTCCTTCTCAGAGGGAGTTTAGATGCAGCTGGGTCCAGAATTAGGTACAGACTTGTTCGGTTGTTTGTGTCTAAAGGATTATAGATGCACAAAACTTCGTGTTAGTTAGCTAAGATTCTAAGTTTGGCATGCTGTTAATCACCTGCCAAGGATCTGTTGTGGCAAGGTATCTGCCAACCTTGAGGAGCAGCCAGTGGGGGTAGGGGAGGCAGGGAATCCATTACCACAGTGAAATGCCTTACAGGAATGTTGTGGGGGTGAAGACTTTATTTGTTGCTTCAAGATGATGCTGTTTAGTCATTCTAGGAAAGCAGAAAAAGACTCATACTATGGATGATCACACACTAACATAAATACTCACCCACAATGTGCTGGGAGTAGTTTGGCCACATTCTGATTAATCTTCACAGCTCTCTCTGACTTTCAAAACTTGGCTTATGTCTGGGAAGCTACCAAGCGGTCTTGTCCAACCTCTTACTAATAGCTGGGATGACGTGGTTGAACACAAACTTATTTTTAAATAGATGAGCAACTTCCTAGTGCTCCAGATTGCAGGAACCAAAGGAAGACTGAAGGTAATTTTAGGCATGACCTGTCTATAGATCCATCCCCACTTTCACATGCAGATGACTGAGTGTGTGTGCAGTGAACACAAGCCTGAACTTCAGCTGCAGCTTCATGATCTGATGAATTAGTATAAGGCAAACCAGATCTGTTCTTCACACAAATTATGCTTGAATCTGAATGTGATAGAGAGGCAAAGGCATGCATCCCCTTCTGCTGTCTTTGCTGAGACACTTTTTTGGTGGTAGATAAAAGGGTGTAGAAGGGTATAGTTACCTTTTCAGGAGAAGTTAAAACTGCAAAGGTGGGGACTCCTACCTCCTGTGCAGAGCAAGAGAAGTCTTGGTGTGCTGTGCTGTGTTTCAGAGTCGTTGGTAGCTGTATGGAGGTTGTGCTTCTGCGGAGCTGTATGCTCTTGGGAGTTGTCCCAGGTTTAATGTCAGGTTTGACCCCTGATCTGTATTAACCTATGGCTGGCCTTACCTGCTGCTGCAGCTGAGCACAGTTCTGTGCCATGTGTCTGCACTGCTGTCCTTTCATTCAGACACAAATAACTTCTTCCACCTCTGCTCATTTTCAGTTGCTGTACAAAGGAGTCATACTATTTTTTAATCCTTCTAGTGCCTGAAATATATAACTTGAAGCTCAGAAGGTGTGTGCTCCAGCATATAATGCGTTTTTCCTTCATAGTTTATTGGAGGTTAGTGAAGTGTAATTCATGTCTGAAGTGCTTTGGAATCATGGAGTTATGTAGAAAATTTTAAATACTTTGTTTGTGACTATTACAGATTTTGTATTATTTCAGCATCTTGGTGACCTGAAAATGAACAAACATATCTCTAAGAATTGAATTTCTCAAATTATTTAAAGATGTAGTTGAATAAAGTCTGTGTAATAGAAATGTAGATATGAGCTCCAGAAGGAATCTGAGTTTAGAATTTCAGATTGAGGCATTCTGGTTTTAGAGGTGCAAGTACTAATGAATATGGTGTTTTCAGAGTAGGGGAGAGGAAAAGATATATTCACAATGTGTTCTGTAGAAATTGCAGCTTAACAGAAATGTAACCCGGACTTAATTTTTTCAGTCAGAAATAGCATTAAAATGTTTGTTTTGATATTCTGAGGGAAATATCCTGTTTTCTAGTTAGATTTTCAGGTGTTTTTTTACTGAGTGAGTAGAAAACTGTTCATGACCTTCTGCTGCAACAATTCAAAAACTAGTGTTTGAGTTGTATGTTGAATATATTTCACCAAAAGATTAAGCTAGTATACACATATATATTTATGGATAAAACAAGCCTATTTTGAAAGTGTTGGCAACACAGGAAGAATATTGAATTGATATAAAGCTTCTGATTTCCACAGGGAATCTCATCCCTAACAGAAGTGTGGCTGGCACAGTGGACAGGAAATGAAGGAGGCCAGTAGATTTGTGCCCTTTTCTACTTGGATCTAAATTGCATCTCTCTCTGAAATCCATCTGTCAGGTGTATAATGATGAGAAGGAGGATGGAGCTGATCATTGTGCTATGTGATAGAAACTTCAGTAGTGTCTACTTGAACAGACTTGAGGTGGGTTAGAGTTTGGATACCTCTGTCTATTGATAAGGATGTATCTGGCTGCCAGTAATGCCATTTTTGTTTTATGGAAGTGCCTTCATCAAAGAACATATCTGGGTAAAAGTGTATCTTGAAGCTACTTGTGAAACTGTTGAGAATACATTTCAGAAACTCAGCTCCATTTCTATTTTTTATTCTAATTTATTCTGCAAGGCAAGGTGCAGTATCACTTCCTTATACTGAATACTTACCTGCAGTTCTAGCTGGATATATGAAAGAAGTTACTATCTGAAATTTGTTTCCTTCCCACTTCCTCTCTCTCCCTACCTTTTTTCCCCATCTATAAAAGACATATTTCAAAAACCATTTGCTCAGCAAAATCAGAGGCTTTTCTCAGAATTCTGAGAAGAAAAGCACAATGCTTTGACCTTTATGTGTAAGAAAAGGAGGTGCCAAGATACCAGATGCTTTGAAGGAAGTGAGAGGACAAATCTGAAGACTGCTGACAGAGGAAAACTGATGTCCAGGATAGTGAACTACCTTAGCTTTCTGACCATTTGATGTACCTTAGGGCAACTGCCAAGCTGGCACAGCTCAAAGATGAGTGTGCCAAGGGGCCAGATGCTACTGTTGCAAAATCGTTCCCAAAGTTGGCATCTCTGGCCTGTGGAAGTAATCCTACAAGAAGTCAGAAGGACAGGGTGGTCTGGTGAGTAAATGGTGCATCAGAGTTGCCCTAAAATCTGCGTAACCAATTAGTGCAATTTTATTGTCCCAACAGGTACAAGAGATTTAAGATAAGAAATTACACAAAAGCACAGGAGTCCTTTTGCATAGTCCTGGTGTATCCAATGCTTTCAAGGATGGTTGTGCTTCTAACTGGTCAGGTTCTGGTGCCTCACAGTAAGATGGCAGGAGCAGTAGCTTAAGAACCACCATACAGAAAAAAATCCAAGAGATGAACAGCTAAAGTATAATCAGTGCTTGCTTACCACTAGCTGTGCTTGTTTATTGAATGTCTTGAAGTTTTTAGTGATAGTGGTTGGTATTTTTTTAGCAGGAAATAGAAACTTGACTTTAATAAGATAATTGAGCTATCTTCTCATATATGAAAAATCCCATACCACCTTATGCTGCCTTTTTAAAGTAACCTAATTGTCTGAATACTACATATTAATCATACCAAATAATTATCTTTGTGTGCATAATCAAGTTATAACTTGCATATTTATATAGACAGGCACTGCATTTTTAATGTGCAGTGTACATTTATTAAATAAAAATGTACTTCTCACCGTATGAAAATGTAACTGCTCCTTTGCTCTATCCTCTAGTGTGAATTGAGATATAACTCCCTTAAACATTTGTATGGACTTGGTGCAAGGAAGTATCAATAATGTAGAGACTGAGTCTTTCTACATAATTGCCCATTATGTATTTTGTCAGTGACAAAAAAGAAAATAGAGTGTAGAGTGTTTTTGAAGATTACAGAAACTTCAAAAAACTGCCATGTGCACAAATACTTCTCTTTTCTTCCTTTCTCTGATGACTGGAGATACAGTACTACATTGTTCCCTCTGTCTGATGGCCTTTCAAAACTTAAATAATAGATATTCCCACAAAATTGACATTTGGATCAAAGTGAAGCAAGTGATTTCTTTTCCATCACTGAGCAAGGCAGGATTCCTTAAGATGTCAGTACATCCTTTGAAACACACTATTCTTGTTTTGTTTAAATACATTACTTTTATTTAAATAACTGGTAATAATAATTTGTAAGATGTTTGTGATACATGTGATAATGCTCGAAAGAGCAAACATTAAGCATTGAATGCCAAGAGGAAAGGGTGTAAATATTGCAGTAGGGAAGGATGGTCTAATAGTGACTATTCTCCCTGCATGTTCGTTGGAATGCTTTGTGTCTTCAGAAGACCTTGTATTTAGCAGGGGCACTGATTTATCTGCAGACATTCCAGCCCCTTATCCTGTGGTCAAGAATGAAGGACCAGCAGATTCTATCAATTCCAAGTAAACCCTGGAAAGGCAGCCAGCCTTTTCCTTTCTCTATTTTGTTCCTATTGTGTTATCAGGTGTGAATCTAGGCATAAGGCTGCTGCTGGGACTGCTGGTACAGGCCAGCCAGTGTGGGCACCTTTAGCCTGCTGGTGTTGGGAGGCAGACTGGCAGCCCTCTCCTCTCCACTCTTGGCTTTAAGGACGTGTATATATATCAAAAAATAGAACTGCAGTGCTGTAGAGACAAAGTGCTCAAATGAAAAAAATGGCTTTGTATTATTTTTTACAAAAAGCCCTTCTGTTTAAATAGTTAAGGCATTATCTTTTCAGGGAGAAATCAATGCCTGTTCTTTGGCAAAAAAATACTAGCTTCTCTCTCACTGAATGGACCATGTCTGAAGCACACTGCTGCTCAGAGAGGATGCAGTCCTCTTAGAAGGCAGACATCCTGCTGGTCTCGAGTTTCAGCAGTGCACTCAGGAACTTTTAGTTTGTACATGAAAAGCTAACTGGCAGCAGCTTCTGCACAGGAGGACTGGATGTAATTGGATTTACTCTCAAGTAGGAAGTAGGTGAGGTCTTTAGAAAGAGCTAAAAGGCTGGTATATAAGATAAAATATCACAAGATTAATGTTTATTTCTCTATTTCCTTGTATTATAAATCCTTTTGGCCTTTTCGTAGAACTTGTGAGGCTTTGTGCAATGAGGGTGAGGGAGGATTTACAGCAGGTGGTAGAAGGAGATGGACAGAATGCTCTGCTCTGGGGCATGAGGTAAGGAGCAGAGTACAGGTCTCTGTCTGGTTCCCAGTAAGAAAGGCCCAATAACAATAGCTTAATAAAATAGCTGTTGTAATAATAGGAAATGAATGGAAGGAAACAGACAGCAAGTAAATTGTACGTCCCTTCAGATGCTGGGCACCCTGTGTTTGTGGAGCATGGGATCAGTTTTCTGATGGTGCCACAAAGATGCTGGCTGTGGAGGCACTTCCTTGTTTTGGTCATTCAAGCTGCTATATGATTTTCTATCAAGAAATCAATCCTTGATTTCTTGTGATAATTTTTACTGTCAGACAGAAAGGAGGTTCACATGATAACTTCTTGCAGCTCTTACATAGATGAGGACAGGCAGGCACTGTAATCCCTGTTACAGAGTGGGACTTGCCTGCAGACTCCTCTGTTCCTACCAGCTGACTGGGTCTGTCCCTTGGCCAAGGTATTTGGGCACCACAGGCCTGGGCCTGCATAGGGTATGTGGATCATTGATTCCTTGATGTGCAATGGTCTCCTGGTTAGGATCAGTATGGGTGTTGTCCCATGTTTTGGTGGCTATGGGGCCCTGCCAGTAGGTACTTGCTCAGCGCAGCCCAAGCTGCCTGCTCTGCATGCAGCTGCTTGAAAAATGGTCACTAGGGTTTAAGGTGGCCATGTAGGATTGTGGAGCTGAAGAGAAGCTGTGGTATAATACTACATAGCCACAACACTGCAGATACCTAGATCCAGCTCATTGTCAAAAATCGTACATAAGTCATTGACATAAATCATCATGTATCTTACAGAGGTGAGGACTAAGTTGCAGCAAGCATTGCCAGGGTGTTGTTATATACAGTCAGCACATATCCCTCCCCTGTAGTACCAAAATAGAAGAGACTTCAAAAATGGTGCCTTTCTTTTCCTTCAAGGATTTTCCACCTTCCCCGAAAAGCAGTTTCCCTTTCCAAGGCTGCGGCATCATGTCCTGCAATGGCATTCTGGACAAACCCCCTGCCCCTGGAAGATCCCTGCATCCAGCTTCTCAGTTCTACTTTAAGGGGGGCCAGAGGGACAATTTTGGAGTGTGGTCTCCTCCCTTCTGGCCTCTGGTTCTCTGAAGCTCTTGCCATAGTAGTTTATATGCAAAATATGCTGTGTGCAGCCGAGTTACCTTAATTGCTTCTCTGTTCAGTGAATTGGCAGCTGGCAGTTTAGTTGTCAGCTCCTTTTTCTCTCATCTTTGTTATCTAAGGGATTTACATAAACATCCTAAGGCACTATGCTGTTGAATATGCTACATCAGGGATTCTGATTTGTGAATATTAAAGGCTGTTTTAATTTCTGAGACTTGACAGTCCAGGGTTAGAGCATTAGCAGTCAGACCATTTCCTGCGGCTTCACTGATGTCCTGCTGTCCTCCTCTGCATGTTTGTGAATCTGATGAATAGAAAAGCATAGATGTACCGATGAGCTTCTGCAGTGTGTCAGTAAATATACATTTTGCTACCTTTGGCCTGTGGAAGTGTGTGTCCTCCTTTCATTTCATTGTGCTTTAAAGAACAAAAACCTCAGAACTTAAAAACTGGAGCCTCTTATTGACTTTCATAATCCTTCTTTCTTTTGGGGTTCCAGCAGTGCTTTTTAATGCTTCTTAAAAGAAAAAGGATAACTGAGTTGCAAAGATAACTTACTATAACCCTACAACTAGACTACCTGACTGGAAATTTAACACAGTAGTCAGAAAATCCAGAAATACAAATAGCCACTTGAAATTTAGACCCTCCAGAACTGAAAGTCCTGGCAGTGGAACAGCAGGAACGAAGAGATTAGATTAAGTTCGGAAAGGGAATATTGTGGGTTCTGGGCTTTATGAAGCTGTAATAAACCCTTTAGTGTAGCTTTATGTAGAGCACATTTTCTTTCAAAAAGCATAACTTTAGTATACTAAATCTATGGCTGTAATTTGTAAAATCTGTAATCAACATGCATCTTCTAATGATGAAAAGAAGTTTTTTAGGACTTGCCTCTTTTAGCAGCTTACCTGACAATATTTTAGTAAACAAGTAAATTTAAGGCCATCTAAACAGATTAAGGATCTCTGAGTTACCCATCAAATTGTTTAATCTTTGAAGCTTCACTCTTTGATCAAAACTATGCAAAGGATTGTCTCATTATCTCATAGTATGTGCTTTCAGTCTGTCTTTGGCAGATACTGTAAAACAGTTCTTTCTTCTGAAAAGGCACATCTAAAGAACTGGAATTGAATACATTTTGAAAATGAGAAAAAAGTGGCTTCTGGATATTAAAATTCATGTAAATAGGTAATTTGGTGAGGTCCACAGAACTGTAATAGGTTTCTTTTTCCTGACCATTGCCCCAGGTAACATTATGTACTCTGTATTTTGCAGCAAGTTTAAAAGAAAGGAAATATCATGGTTCCAGACTTTGATTTTTGAAATACTTATTTGGTCAATTTTTTTTCATGTTTTGTTGAATGAACTCAAGTCTTTGCACCACTTGTCATTTATTTGCACCACTTGTTATTCATTGTCTTTATGATTTTTCTGTGCTATTGATGAAGTGGGAAGGTTTTCTCTTATGCATTTTTATCTGCTCCTACAAGACTGTAGGACTTCTACTTTGAAAAGCAAACAAGAAGCAGGAGAATGACAAAGTTGGGTTCGTTTGTGATTGCACTGTCACCAATATTAAGTCTCTGCACTCATGGGTTGCTAACTGCAGTGAATTTGTTGTAGAACAGAAATAAGTGTTGCTGCCACATGAATAGTGTTGAATGCAGACAGATCTGTGTCTCTGCTCTCCCATAACCTGCCTGATGCTTTCTCAGGTGCTGTCCTGTTGTGCAATGGGAATGTTTGAAGGCAGCTCTCAGGGAGACTGCATTTTTGAAGCCTGTTGTTGCACTGGCTCAGTTGCTTTTGAATAGCAGCCCTTCAAAAACATCAGTCCAGTCTTCCATCTGCATTTTTCAGGTGACATTTTGCCAGCAGTGGATCAAATTATTGCTTTGAGGATCAAAGAAGTAATAGTGGTTCCTGTAAGTACTATTTCAGCTGCTTGCAGAACTGCTGGAGTGGAAGGATCTCTGCTCTGTAGATGGCCCTCTCACAGAGGGGTGTGTGGCAACAGAGTTTGAAGATACTCAGCTGATTGTGTTGCTGGCAATTTTCTCCCATGGGGAGAGAGTAGAGAGGCACTCTGGCACCTGCCCCCTGCAGTATCTGGATTGCAGAGGCCTCGGATGCTCTGCAGGGTGGGGGTGGTGCCCATAGAGATTGGCAGCTTTATCCTGGGTGATTTATTTCAGGTTGCAAGTTACTCAGGTACCAGGAGTATCTGAGAGGACAAAAACCTGTAATTATTCAGTATTTTGGCAGATGTTGCTGGTGTTGTTTGGACAGCGTCAGTCTGATGGCTCTTTTGCTGCGAACAATTCTGGAGTTAGAAATTTCATAGCAAAGCTTGTGAGAAGCTCTGCTTTATGTGGTGTTCAAAAGAAGACCACCTATACAAAATCCTATCATGCTATATTTAAATGGCCTTGCTCCATCATGAGGTTGTCACAGGGGTTTAGGAGTATGTGTCCATATCCTTTAGCTTTTTAATTTTGTATCAACAGGAGGAGCAGGTGCTTTCCTCCCCATTTCCCAAATAGCCAATATGAAAATTTAAAAGACTGCTGAACAGCTACTTCTGATTTGCTGGTGGATAAGGGTCATAAAACTGTGATCACTGTCTTTTGCAAATCATGCCACTCTCAGAGTTTTAGCATATATGGTATTTTCTTTTTTTTCTGATGGAGAGAGTGAAAAGGCAGTGATAAAAGGGTGTAGATATGCATGAGCTGACATAGTCATGTGCATGGGGTTTGTGATTGTGTGTAGGTAAGCAGCTGAAATGAATTTGTTTTCATCTGACAATGAGCCAGGCAGAGATCTCAGTCTTTCTCTTTGTATATTTCATCTACAGGTCTGTGATGCTTCCTTGACTTTCATTATTAAATCTGCAGCATTTTAAGTGCTCAACTAATACAGACACAAAGGGGCTACTTTTTATAGCAGAATTCTGGAAAATTTACTGTGCAATAAAATTACCATAAATCTTTACCCAAATAACCAGGCATAATAAAATTAACAAACTAGCAATGGTGGATACAGATGTGTTTGCAAGGCATCTCCTCTGTTCTAAGATTTTTTATTTCCTGATTTGTCTGCAGCATGCTACCTATGCCATTGGGGATGGTAATTTCTGTAGTGTGATGATAAACAAGACTCATTGGCCAAAGAGAGATCCCTTTGACATTGCTATGGTGAATGTACTTCATCACAGTCTTGTTGTGAATTGCTGTCAAATAGCTTAGCTTATATGAAGCATGAATGATGTGCTGGAAAGATTAATTTTGTCAGGTATACCTATGACAAGGGTAACTAACATCTCAGAAGGGAGAGTTTACAAGCGCTTGCATGATTAGCCCAATCATCTTGTTTCATAATTAATAATGTTTATTCATGGATGAAGCTGTGATTTCTCTGTGGAACCAGGAAGGTAATTTCTGATAGCCATAATGGAAAATAAAATTACTCTTCCAGGACCACCATAATTTTCTGTGAAGAATGTAATCTTAAGTCTTTAGAATCCTGATGGTATTGTGAATGCATGTGTGTTTATAATCTATGTGATCATGGAGTTCTTGTTTTTTTCTTTCAAGCTAAACCTCTGAGTACTACCCTTTTCAGTGCATGTGTTTTGCAATACTTTTAAGAATAGAAGGATAGAGTCCACTGACTGAATTCTCTTTGTGTGTGCCTCTTAATAGGACAGGTATTTTTGTGTTATGGAAAAAGACCTCAGATTTTATGAAGCAAGACTATTCATCTTGAGTTTGTTAGAATTGGATTTTGATGGTAGATAGTTGGCAAGAGCATATACACACACCCCCTAGTTTTCTTTCTAGAATTGAGAATCTGTCTAATAATGATCAGTAAATTCACTTCATTACTATTAATATTAATTGCATGGATGTGTGTATTAAGTGACCTTAAGAACACATTGAATTTTGCTAGTGCCTCAGGGATGCTGTATAGTAGAACACAGGGAAAAACTCTGATCAGTTTATTATTTCCTAACAATGTCTTCTGCTGGAAACCTTTGAAATAGTTTAAGTTAAAACCAAGTTGTGCTATGAACAGTTCAAGCTTTAAGTTCTCAGATATAAATTTTCCGTGTGGTTTTGGTTTTTAGTAAGTCTTGTAGATTTTATAGAAAGTCCATTTCTAAAGTCCATGGGTTTTTTTTCATAAGCAATTTTCCACTTCTCTTCATGGCTCATCTTTGTCTCTTTATGCTTTCTGCTACATCTAGATTTCTTTTAAATCTCTCATCTACTTTGTCAGCTTCAGGAAGTGAATCAGTGTCTCAATGGATGTTAAATTGCTTATGGTGAACTATGCCCATTCTTGAACTGAGGGATTATTAGCATATTTGTTAACCTTTTTAGACTGGTATAAAATACAAATATTCTTTAATCACTTCTTTGCTCTTTGTTTAATACAGAGATAAAGAATATCTTAAGATAATGATAATTCCTTGCATTTTCATAGTTAAATATGAATAGTCCTTAGTTTCTGGTGAAATTAAGAAATTTTACAAAAACAATTCTTAGACAATTGTACATTCAACCTCTTGAAAATTATGTATATGGAAGTAAGGGTAATATATGTGTTATGATGTTAGCTATTGAAAATTAACAATGCACCTGCCAATAGTAACCCAGTTTGACAAAATAAGTGCTTTCAGTGTTTGACTTGTTCAAAATTTTACTTTTGAAAACCCCTTTTATTCTGTTACAACGTCCATGTATAGAGATCCTAGGTGCCGTCTTCTAAGAAGGAATAAGTGAAGACTATTGTTCATTAGTAATATAATGATTCAGTGAGAATAAAAAGATAATTGGTGGGTTGTAGCTAAATTACTAAAGATATGAAGTAAAATATGATTTTGGCTTGGAAGAAATTTGCATTGAATATGACAAGCATACAATTCATAGAAAACAGTATGTGTAAAACAATAAAAATATGACAGGGAACATAGGAACATCTTGAATGTGTTTAAGTCCTAAATAAAGCTTATGAATATTTATTCCAGATTTTTTTAAATCCTTACCTAAAGGCTATTCTTTTTTCTCCTCCTATTTTTTTTCCTCCTCCTTTTTTTTTCCCTCCTATTTTTCCTCCTCCTATTATTACACGTGGTGAAACTTCCACCTTGAGTGCATGTTTTGCTCCCTTTCACTTACCAAACAACAAAATCTGAAAGCCACAGATTTCCTTGAGGCAGTGCTTGAGGTCTGGTTTGCCTCCTTTAAGAATTGTTTCTAATTGTAGCCCTCAGCCTGTGGAGATCTAAGGTTGGCTTCCATAGAGACATATCATGAAGGCGCAGAAACAATCAACATTCACTTCACTATTTTTCAAGTCTGGTTTCTAAAATCATCTGTTTTCCCCTTAAAGTTAAGGTGATCAAACTCTTACCATGACCTTGTTATTATCTTTTTCTCCCTTTTTCCTTTTCCATGGGACCTCTTTCTTCCTACTTCTTTATAAATACCACCCTTCAATTCTTTTCTAGATTGGAAAGAGATAAACATTTTCTTAATACAGGTGCTACTCTGCAGATAATACTCTTCCCAAAAGTAAGATTAATTGCTGTTCCAATTATTCAGTGTTTTGGAAAATTCTTGCACGATACTGCTGTGCTCTGAACTTAATGAAATAGCATCAAAATATACCAGAATGTTGCTACTAATAAAAATTCAGATTGTTCAGGCACAGAATACTTGCAATATACTTCATGGCTCAAAGGATGATGGGTATGATGTATCTATTAAGTGCTGTATCAGCTATTGACTGGGTTGTAGGCAAAAGTGATTCTTTTCTGTTTGGGAGCTGCAGGAATGAGCATTTCCATGCAACAGCTGCATGAAATCCATACCTGCTGCCGTGGTTCAGCTGAGTGACTGCATGGGCAGCTGCTGCTGCTGATTTAAATGGTGGGAGTGACCTGATTTGGCACTACCTGAAACATGAGATTGGTTGTTGTGAATGAGGCATGTAAAGGAGCAGGAGAGAGGCGGGCAGGTATGTGTGCAGCTGGGCCATCTTGTCCTGTGGATGCTGAGAGCTGGTGCTGTGCCACTGCCATATTCTGGAAGGTTGAAGGAAATTGCAGTATGAATTCCCTAGCTGTCAGAGAGCTGTGGTCCGTGGTGGTTTGTTGTGGTGCCAAGAGTGACAGGGACTGTGTCATGGCTTATATCTTGTCTAGGGTAAGCCTGGGATTCTCAGACCTGCTGCTGTCCCTGAACGTGGAAAGAAAATGGTAGAGGAGAAGCAGCTCTTTCTCCCTTGATTTGGTGGAGTTTGGTTGACTGGCTTGTTTGTCCTGGTTACTGCTTTCTGTAAGGGAATAATGGTAGCAGTTTAGGTTGATGATCAGGTTCATTAAAATCAAAGAGATTTTTATCACTGACCTCAGTGTAGCCAGGTAACTGTGTTATTCCCTCCTCTGGGGACTCACCTAATAGCTTCTTGAGTAACAGGAGACACAGGTCATGCTTTTCAAAGAGAAGATTGTTAGGCACCATCTACTGTTAGTGTGGAATGTGAGCAAATCATTATCAACTGCTTACAGCCATATTCAAATAAATTAAATTGCTTAATTTTTCTATGTGCCATGCTTCCTGTCCAGTGCAATGGTCGTAAGGGAGATGATTCTCGGCTGAGATGATCAGCTACATAAATGAAATGTCTATTAATGCAGCAATTTTGAGATAAGCTAAAAAGCAGCTGTGTTGACACATGTGAAAATGAATGCAGAGGAATTGATTAGTCTCAATTATCTAATTGCTTCTAATGAAGTTCAGAAGATTTTGGTTTCATTACAGAATAATTATTTTAATTGCCAAGTTAATTTTTTTCTGCTCATGAAAAGGATAAATGTTAATATCTCTTTATATTGTTGTACAGACCACTTTCTGCTTCTGAACAGATCAACATTTTTAAAAAAATAAGATTATATATTGAGCAGCAGAAGTATGATGAAGCGGTAAGTCTGTTTTTGCTATATGTAAATATTTTTTTCTTTAAAGTAACTGAGAAATAAAACTTTTTTCCTTCCTTATGATACACATCTCATTAACTCAAAACCCCACTGTAAGTCTTCAAAATTTTACATTTTCATATCAATTCTAATAAATAATACTGACTTGCTGTATTTTTTCTCATACTACTTAAACCGTTTGTTACTATTTCATAGTATAATGACACACAATGTGTGTTTTTATTTTCCACACTAGAAAAGGGTAAATTGAGAGATAAACTGAGGAATGTATTTCATGTTTGCACTACTTAGACTGCTAGTTGCATGAAAAAAGTATGGTATCCTGCTCCATCATGGATCCTGCTTTACCTGATCCTTTTTTTTTTTTCTACCTGAACCAGCTGTGCTTGGTTTTACTTTCACATTTCAGTGTGTCAAACTGGGAGCCATACATGGAATTATGCTTCTTAAGTTCCATATTACTTTTGTAAGCATTTGCTAACATTTGCACCTTTCGTAACATTTGCTAACACGCACTGTGTGATGGGGTATTTGATGGATGCAGTTCACCAATGCTTGTATTCTGATGTTCACAGAAAGACTTTATAGAGCTAAATTATGCCAAGAAGTCTTTCATTTTAACAGATTTAGTTTGGTCATTGACTTCTGTGTTAAAAAGTATGGAAATGAAAATACTGAGTATGTAAGATTATATTTAACCTGCCAGGCGCATGGAGGACTTCCATTATGTGTTAGGGTTCAGTTCTTTTTTCCTCATGTGATTCTTAGAGTAATAAATTACTATTTTGTGCACAGGACAGCTAAATCTATTTTATGCCTTTTTACTTGCTTTATTGTAAATTGGAAACGGTTCAGCTAAAATAAATTGATCTATTTTGCTGTGGGAGAAGGTTTTCCTTTTGGTTTCCTAATACTTCTACTTAGCTGTCACATTCACTGATAGGAGACATTTTATGCATTTCAGGAGCAGAACTTGTGATTTTGTATTGTTGCTTATATGTAAATTTTACTCCTTGTTTGTTTGAGTGCTCCAGATGTTCAAGTTCACTCTTAATCACTCAAACATCAGACCTGTGCCTGTGCCTTTGTTATCCTCATCTTTCTGTATTGCAGTGCAGAGGGTTCTTCCATTCCCAGAACCTGGCGTGTGGATGATTGTTTGCCTGAACCTTGCAACTCTTTGCATTGCAAATATGCACTCATAATTGTATAGAATAGATGTCTTTTGGGGTGAGTTTGCCCACTGGCAGACTTGTGATCTCTTCAGTAGTTGCTGTCCCTTTTCCTGGGTTTGTTGTTGTTGAATGCCAGTTGGATACCTGCACATATAAAAGAGCTTTGTTGTGTATGTTCACCTTGTTACTGTACTCTTCCAAATCACACAGACGAGCTTCCCATTTTTGGGTAAATCACAGCACACCCAAATGGCATGGTGGGAAAACCCATGGTCTTTATCATGGTGTCTCCCCAGTGGAGGTATTGAGTCAGGGGACCTGTGATTAGACAGGGTACAACCCTTCCTGTTTCCAAATTATTTATGTCCTGACAGCTATAAGCAGCTGCTCTGTAAATGCATCTGGGACTCCAGTTTAGTCTCTGAATTCACTGCTGGTGCTTGTGGTATCAGGTACTTACTGAAGTGGAGGACATCAAAACCCAGGCAGGGAATAATTCAGGCTCTGGCGAGTGACCATATTTCAGCTGCATCCATAATCCTTCCCCTGTGTAAATGTGCCTTCAGGAGCACATTACTGTTTTTTAAGGGAGTAACTTACACTGGAATATGTACAGTCAAATGCTTGTGGGAAAACCAAATGGCATACTTGGTAGCAGGTGGTGTTCAAGGTGTGCTATCTGTGTGGCATTCACCTTCTGTCATGGCCAGGGAGGATGGTGAAGGAGCCAGTGATGATTGACTTGATATCTAGCAGGAGTCCCAAGCAGTGTGCACTCCAGCACATTTTGCTGGGTAAAACACTGTCCCTGAGGGTGGAGAGGACACATGTGCCAGGAGTAGTGGAGCTGCTTGAGCTCCATTTGCTGCCAGTTAGGTTGATTTGTGGAATGGGGAGCTCACACTCTTCTAATACATTGCTTAAATATTTTGTCTGCCTCCAGGTATCCCTGTGCAAAACCCTGATTAACCTTGCCTTGGAAGGCTTGTCTTATTACCACACGTATGATAGATTATTCCTGGGTCTGAGTATTGCAGTGAGTTTTGTGGGCTGGACGACTTACGTGATTTTGGTCATTATCAAGGCCCATACCAATTTGACCAAAACTGTCTCAGCTAATAAAAAGGTAGGTTGGAAGCATTCAATTATTTTTTATTCTATCAGTTCTCAGTATTACATGCATGCTGTACAGGATAAATGGAATACTTTATACTTCCTTTGACTTAATGTGGAAACTGGCAAGCTGTTGAGTTTTCCAGCTGCTGTAATCCCGTGTGGTGTTGCTGTTAAGTCCATTGATTAGGATCAGAATTCCTAAGATGTGTAAGTCTGAGTGTGCAATATCATGCTTCTTCAGTTTTTCTTCCTACAGCTGTCCATTTGAGAAGCTAATGCAAGAGTGAGAAAACATAGTGATTGAAAACTATTAAAGGGTCTGTCGTTAACTGGGTTTCATTTAACCAGGTTTAATTTTCAGCATTGTTGTAATAATATTTGTTTGGAAGAATTCAGATTTCAGGCTTTCAGTTTCATTGATGTCTCTTCACTGTAAGGTCAAAAAAAAAAAAAAAAACAAACCAGCATGTAAATATTTTTATTCCTGCCTTCTTTGGTAATTTTACATCTGTTCTCAGAAACTATGCAGTCCAATCATGGCATTTTTAAATTGTATAGCCTGTTTTGATAGAAGGTGAGCTGTGGTTTCACAGTGTGCTCCTTTGCTCTTTGTGATTTGCAAGTGTGCAGAAGACATTAAAGATGAAGGAAGCTCTTTTTGACTAGATTATTATGGTTTGATTCTTCACAAGGTATAAAATCCTAAGAATTTATTTTCAGTCATTCATCAGGAAAAGAGGGACCTCAAAAAGGTGAATAGGCAAAAAGCTAACATTTCACTAGAAAAGGGATAAAGCATTTGTGGGGAGGGGAAATTCTCCCAAACGTCAAGAATTTGTTTCAGAATAAAAGGTTTGTAATGTAGGTGAGAATGAGCTCACTTAACGTCTTTACTGCCTTCAGTATATTACTCTGAGAAAATTCCTATCATGCTGTCTTGAGGTTTTTACTACTGGCTGAAATGAGATAGTCTTGACGTTTAGTGAAAATGCTCAAACAAAATTAAAATGGAAAATATTCGTAAGTGCTGTACTGCATGATTAGTTGTTCTTTCATCAAATAACTGAGAGGAAATAATCCAGAATGGACGTTATGTTAGATACAAACAAAATAATTACAATAAGTAGGCTGAGTATCAGGCATATTAATAACTACATTAAGGAACAATTTGCATTCTTAGTTGACATCGATTTTAATTTCTTATATTGGTTTTACTTTTTGAAGACAAATTTTATGCTAGTGACACTGGCAGAAAAAAAAAAGTTGAGTATCTTAGTTCTTTGTCTGTAGAATTTATCTTTCTTCAGTCTTCATAAGAGGCCCTTTTCTGTAGGAACCTTTTTTAGTGTTCCTAAATACTTAGAGAATCACAATGTGAGGCTAATGCTTCATATATGGAAGTTATTTGGTTTATAGCTTATATTGGAGTGTCTTAAAGAAATTTGCTGAGTGACTAATCTACCATTGACAAATAGTCTCCTGCAAAGCACACCCTTATAAAATCAAGAAGCCTCTGAGTAATGAAACTGCATTTCCTGTATATATCATCTTTAAAAGTTTTTGGCTTCTTATGCTGCACATGAAAAAACACTTTTTTTTTCTTTTGGTGTAGGATGTTGTTTTGCCTAGCAAGAAATATAACCTTTAAATTTATTTTAAATATTCACAGAATTGCAAATCTTGTTTCCACTTTCAATGCATGACTGACTATATTGGACTCTATAGTATTTGTGTTGCTATATAGAATAAAATGTTGATTGTGTGTGTTTACTCATTAAGTGATAAATTATGCTGTGGGCATATCATATATATGCATATTCATTCTGTCTATATGTCAGCAAATGTAAAATTTAAAACTAATAAAGCCAAATTGCCCTAGGTCAGCTTTCTATATGACATATCCTTTCTTAGTCTAATGTTATATCTTAGGAAAAGTTCTATTTTAAAAATAATTTAGAACTTGCATTTGCTGTCATTTTAGATCAAGGCAGTTGTACATCAGTTACAGGGAGGGGGAGCCAGAAAAGATGTTAATCCATCTAGGTGAACTGTGAGCTGATTGTCTCTTCTCAGCATATTTAACACAGTGTGCATCTGTCTACCTAACTCTTTCAAAAAGCTAGCATTTGTGCAGAAGAAAGCAGTGTCTGTCATTACCTACACTAAAGCTACCTTTGCTATGTCAAGTTGTAATACATACAGATAAAATTATTTATTTAAAACTTGTACATAATCTTCCCTTACCAGTAATCCTTCTGATATTTGAAAGTCCCTGAATAAGGAAGAATAGTTCAATGACCAGATAAAAGGCAGATGCAGAGTGACTGTTTAATGCTTCTCTTTGCACACACAAGGGATTTCTGCTGATGATTAAGGACTGACTTGCCTGTCTGAGATAACCCATTTGAAAATTTTCCTTGTCTCTTTGCTGTTTCTCCTTAAGAGTGTTCTCAGTCTGAGAATGTGTTTCTTTGAGTACATAATATTCCAATCTTATATCTGTTTTTTTCTAAGAAAAGCCCAAAGCAGTACCTGTAGGTTAAGATGAAATATCATAAGAGTTGTAGCTATGCTACCTTTTAGGGCCATGCAACACTGGTCCTCTGTTATATTTTGAAATGGTGGGCTCTTTGAGGATGGAAGTTTCTCCTGTGGAAGGTTGGTCACAAGCCTCCTTTTGTAGCTGTTCCTAGATCCTGAATAGTAGTGGGATATTTTCTGGTAGGAGTTAATACTTAATATTTTAATTTAATTAGTTCTCTTACAAATGTCTCAAGCAGGAGGAGGAAATGTGCTGATGGAATTTTCATTAAATGCTTTGACTGTAAGGCTATGAACTTGAACTCAATGGGTTATAGTCCTAGTCTGTTTCTAGAATCTAAACTTGAGATTTCTTTTTCCCAAACCCCTTAGCATTTCTGGCTTCAGATGGATTCCAAATATCCATTGAACATGAATGGCATTGCATATATTGGGCTTCCAGATTGTACAAGTATGTCTTTCCCATGCAGATTTTACTGCAGGACCTTATGAAGAGACACATTTAGAATTAGATCTACAAATCCTACTGTTGTTTTTTTTAATCTGGCTGACAACTTTGTCTAGAGTTACGTAGAGATACATGGCAGCTTATGTGGCTGTGTTAAAATAGCATTTGTTTTACTAACAAATGCTATTTTAACACAGCCACATAACCAATTTGTGTAACTAACAAATTGAAAATAGAGTGTAATTTAAAACATTTTATTGCTGTTAAAAGAATGTTTGTCCAAATGTTTCTGTTTCAGAAATCTACTGTTCTCCTCTATGGTTTTGTCTCTGCTGGAATGATAATAGCTTTTCTCCTGTTGATTCAAGCATGTCCTTGGACATACTATATATATTGTCTCTTGCCAGTGCCAGTATGGTATGCCGTTGTGAAAGAGTAAGTAAAGAATGCAATTTATTACTACTGTTTTATAAGACCATGTCTGGACTTCCTTCTTGTAGAGAATTAAAATTTTCCCATAAATCTGGGAGAAAACTTCCTTAAGTGTTTCCTGAGACATTCCAAAGGACTCTGGTTTATATTTCAATTGACATAATGAGTAGTGTCCAAACTGACTGATACAGTTGCCAATTCTAGATCTCTTTTCTTTTAGCAAAAATAAATTAAGCTATTTCCATGAAAACATAATTTTAGCACTCTTGCAACTGTTGCAGAAGAGCCAAAATCTTTGCAAATACCCGTAGCAGCTGACTTCCTTTGCAAAATGATCCTGCAAAGTGTCAAGTCTGGGGAACACCAGCTACTTTTGGAGAACACATGCTAGTCATGTTGAGGAATGTGCTCCCATATTGAAATATATTTGTCTTGTTTGGGTCTCCTTTTACTCCAAGCCCCAAAATACTTCTTATCTTCTGATTCCTACTTTCCTGATCTACTGGCAAACTGTAGATGCCAACTCAGTATTATTCAGAGAAAATGAGACCAACTGCAGTTCGATAATGAGCTGTCTCATAAAGCACAAGAAAAGCTAACAAGGAAGGTTTTTCTGTCTCTAAAGCTTCTGAATGTTTCATCCATTATGACAGACATTAAGCAGAACATAACCAAAAATATTCATATACTCAGAGTTAATTTGAGTAGTGAATAATCTGCAGCTTGTCCAAACATTGGCAAAAATGGGCTAAATATGGGAGGAAAAAAGCTGGAGGATTTTATTGTAGGTTTTCTATCAAGTAAAACTGGGCAGAAGGATCATCTGGCCATCAGTCTTGGGGTCTAGGCAGGACCAGTAATACCTCCAACTTTTTTTCTTCTCTGACCTCATCCTTGCCCCATAAAGGTAAGATGCTATGTTATTTCTGGGGTTTTCTAATTAATGTTTTTTTTTTGTTCCATCATTTTGAACAGAATTCCTGTCATTCAAGACCTTGCCACAAATGTTTTGTCACTTCATATTGGTCAATTTATAGGATTTCTCTTGATTTGTATACTGGGAATTGAAATACTAGTAAGTATTTTATCCTTATGTATCAACAGTTTGTCTCATTTCTTGTATTCTACTTCTTTGAGGAATTCATGTGTTTGATTTTCAATCCTCTCTTGGATTTTTTTTAATTAGGTCTTCAGCTTTTTCTACCGCTCTGCACTTACTGTTGGCCTTCTTGTGTTTGCTGGCTGGCCAGTGATCACACAGCTGTGGATTCAAGCTAAGGTATTGTATTGCTTTGGTGAACAGCTGGATTGCATCTTAGGATGTTGGGATGCTTTGGAATGCTGCTTTAGATTCTTATTAAGTTGTGCTCTTTTTCCAATCTCTGTCATAAACTGCATGTAGCAAAGCAAGGGAATTTCATATAATCTGGATTAGATCTGTTATACAGAAGTAATGAGTGCTTAAGAGTTTTGGGGTATCTGTGGGTTAGCTATCAGTTTCCTGTTGTTGATGATTAAAAAATGCTTGACTCAATCATATGAAATGCACATCATTTATCAAACTGTTAGAGTGACTGTGGTGTTGACATGTACAATTGGTGAAAGTGTCACTGTTTAACTAATATGATCATTTATTAGAAAAAATATTGAAGAAAACGGAAAGGCAGTTGTCAACTCATTATTGTCTGGGACATTATCAGCTGGGACACACTGTTCCTCAGAGGCAACTTGTTGTATTGTTTTTTCCTAGGGAAAAGACCTCCACTTTCCTGAAGTGACATGATATTTAATTTGAGAGAAATTTCTTCCATTAATTGATTGCAATGTCTCTTATTTTAGGGGATACTGAAAACCTAGGGTTCTAAGAGAAAAGGAGTAAAATTGCTAAGTCTTGCTCTCCAAGAACTGCCAAGATGAAGGCTTGTATTTTACAATTATTTGTTCTAGTTGAGAAACCAAGTAACTTGTCTTAAAGCTGGGTATGCACAGATGATGTTTTGTAGCATGAATATGAATTTGACTTGAGCTTGAAAAATTTAAATGATACAGCTCTTAATGTTTTTAGTTAAATAAAGCACCTGGGATAGGTTTTTTGATTTTTTCCTCGTAGCAAAGAGTTTCAAGAACTACTTAGATGATTATGGTGGCTAAATCAAATGGCTCATAGATGCAAACACTGGATAATGGTACCATATTCTCAGAGTATTCTCTCTCAGTGTTGATTAATTAGCTGCTGTTTGCGAGATGCTAGTAGCTGTTAGTAGTTCATGGAAGTATTTCCTTATGATCCAACAATTTTCTGTCCACATGACCTCCTTCTTCTTCTAGACAAAAGCATTGATCTGGACTCTCCTGTGTGTGATCCTGGGAATATTTCCATTAATGCCTGTTGTAGGAAGAGAACCAAACATTCCTCTGGTGTAAGAATCTCATCTTGTTCTTTAAATTTTTTATTCCCTCTTTGATTCAAAATTTAGGCTGCCTTTTGGTATTTGTGGAGAATTGCTTTATTGAAAGCTGGCTGAGACAGGAGTTGAAATTCAGAGTTTAAATAACATGATTAGAGAGACATCAGTTACTCACTAATGAGAATGAGAATAGACTTTTAATTCTTTTGCTACATCCATTTGGTCTTTGTATTATTCTGTAATTTCTTGTCAAGGGAAACATTTCTCACAATTGAAAAATTTACACATTTTACTGGAAAATAGAGGAGATCATTAAAAGATGATCTTCAGTGGGGTGCAAATATGGTCACCTCTCCTACGTGAATAAGAATTTAGTCAAAAAAAATATACTTTTAACAGCATCTTTTAGAATTTGTCCACTGAATTTTGAATAATCTGTCTTTCAATAGCACTCTGTAACTAATGAGATATAATGGGAAATAAGCAGGATAGGCAGAGCTCTCTTCTTCCTCTATGTTTCCTGTGTCTTTTCTTTTTCCACTTCTGCTTCTCTGTCCTGACTCTTCTTTTCTGGTATTGTTTGATTTTCTACAGTTGTTGTTTTTTATTTTTTTTTCTAGTACATCTTTGTTATCTGTCCTCCTCCACTTGTGAGCTACTCTTTGGTCATAGGAGCATTCTCTCATATCTGAATGCAATCCAGGTGGTTGGCCTGAAGGGTTAGGCTTGTGGTCTCTTTGTAGTTACTGCAGAAAAAGTGAATTTACCCTCGGGTGCAATGGCTCCTGCTGGCTGGAAGAAGATGCTGTGCCTCAGCAGAGCCAATCCTCAGTGAAATACGGGATTTGAGCAGTAATATTTGATTGCAGGTAGAATTATGAGCCCTGATATTTACAGGATTATTGACATTCTGCCTCAATATTTTCCACTGTGTTTTAAATCTATCTTTTGAAAACCATTCTTAGTCTCGATCCTTGGGCACACTAGAAATATTCAGCACAGATTTTTTTTTTTTTTTATTGTGTTACAGCCTCTCAGTGGTATATACACATGTATGTATTTCCGTTGGTCCAAACTGAGGTTTTTCTATTCTTTAGAATATATGTGCACAGCTTAGAAATCAAAATGGAATTAAATTACCTACAGATCTTCCTCTCTGACACCTCTTTATATTCACCTTGTCCAGGCTGTACTTTCTATTTATTCTTCTGATGAAACATTGTACCTTTGAAACACTGTGTTTGTCTGAAACTTTTCAAGGGAATTTTGAAGCTGAAAAGGTTTGAAGCAGCAATTAAAAATATATGTGACACTTCAGGATGTTATAGATAAGTTGATGCTTAAAGGTACAAGAGGGAGAAATCAGAAAGCCAGGGAGAAGTAGGTGTTTCTCTTCTTGGGCAGTGGTCCTGTTAAGTCAGGGCTTTTCAGTACATTAATAAAACTTGTATGGTAGGAGCAGGGAGCTTCTGACTCAGCTCAGTCATAAAGGAAACATGGGAGTGAAAACAGGGCTAGATAATCCAAGAGGAATGTGGAGACACTCAATATTCAGGACAGATTAGGAAAGCTAAAGCACTCCTGGGGTTGAATCTGGTGTGGGATGTCAAGCGCAACAAGACAGCGTACAGTAGCAAAAGAAATTTTTAATGATGTTTTCTGAGATTTTATTGTTCTTTCATTTGTTTTTGCAGAATAGCAGCTGGTTTGCTTACCATCTTGATATCCTTCTTCTTGTTGGCATATTTTTGTAAAAGTGAAAATAAGTACAGAGATAATGAAGATCTGAAAGTATATTTTTATCAGGTCAGTTGTTACTTTTCAGTAATTTTGAATGTTAGAGGGGTTTCATGTGCTAATTTTTACTTACTTTCTAAGAATATATAAAATATATATTTCTACCAAGGCCACAATTTTCAAGAAAAAAATTATTGTTCCTAAGAGTTTTCTCCTTGGCTATTTCAAGAGGACCATGTGCACATATTTAAACATCATCATGCTGTGTTCCCAAAAGGCCATCCTGTGCATAATTATATTGCTTGATATATCAGTGTGCATATAGATTTGGATACTCTGCTTGGAGAGTTTGGGAGTTTGTCCTGCCTTTGGTGCGTGTATATCACTTCCAGTGACCTTTGCAGTAGTTGCATATGCACACCAAGATTTGCTGTTTCAGAGGGCTGAACTAGTTCCAGTTTTTGGCTGTAGAAAAACATCGTGAGACTGATACAGAGCTGGTTTTCTTTTGGTCAAGTCTTCTTTCAGGTGAATTATACCTTTGTGAAATAGTAGGTTTTTTTCATGCTTAGAGCTAATTAAGTTCTAGAGAGCTTTGAGATTCTAATAATACCTCTCCTCTGCTGCCCTCTTTTTTTTTTTCTCCCCCACCCCCACCAACCTATTACAAGATAATAGTTTTATTTCAGGACCAGCTTTATCTTTTATGATTTAGTTTCTTGCTGAGCAAAGCAATGCACTCATTATATCAGTAATTTAGGTATGGAGCTCAGATTGGTTGAATGAAGGAAGGGAAAGAGTAATGAATGCTTAAAATGGCTTTAGCTGGGCATGAAGGCATGTAAAATATAGTGGTAACATCTCTTAATTTTTTCAGCCTCCATTTGGAAAAGAGATGTCAGTTCCTTTCCTAAGCATTTAGAACATAAATTTCCAGTAACCATTTGGCAATGGATTTCTTGCTGGAATGCCTGAAAAAAGCTTACACTGGGTGGGAAGTGAGGGAGCAACCCAGTAAGCAGCTGGCCCACCTCAATTCACCACACAACTACTGCAGCATCCCATGATGAAGAAATTAGTTTGTAGTAAAAAAGGAATTCCAAACTATTCTTGAGCATACTTAAAGAATCAGGAAGTTCTCTCACAGAGTGATACTTAATTAGATGAAAATGTTCTGCCTGTTTATTCGAGAAGTAACGTCTTAATTTTCCTCCCAACTTTTAAGAATATCATAAAGTTCTTCAAATTGCCCCTTAATCACTAGATATTTTACAATAGTGACATCTAATTACTAGTCTCTATTAGATTTTTGTTTCAGTACCTTAATTGGGAATGTAAAATATGGGATCCGCCCTTCACATTTTGGGTAAGGAAAGGATTGGGAGGTGAGATTATTCAGATGTAGAGGGATAAAAGGACATTACAGAGGCATTATATGTGTTCCTAAATAAATATCTTGTTTTGAGGTTAGGTTATATTTAGTTGCTTTGAAATGTACAGGAATACAGAAGGAAAATGTTTGTCAGAATACTGGTATTTCTAGTCAATGGAATTCCCTAATTCTACTTCTACATTTTCCTTTGAGCTGGACTTTTCAGTGGGAACAGGAAGGGGTAATCTTCAGAAATGCTCATTTTGAGATCCTGAATTTTGATTACAACTCCCAGACAGTTTTAAAGATGAGATGAATCCCCTAGTGAGGTAAAAATACCTATATTGCTGTGACAAATGGTGATCAGGCCACTGGCATTCAAATAGATAAGCACACTCAATTAGATTTCTGCTCTGCATCTGACAAGGGATTTCTTAAAAGTAGGTTTTGCAGGTCCCCCTTAAGTGGTGTTTGGAGGCAGCCATCAAAGGTTATACCTTCCTCTGATAATGGTGTCAGTCAATGTTTGTGGTCACTGATGAGTCAAGCCTAAGCCAGCCTAAACAGTTCTTTGATTCTGTGATCTCTGAGAGGTCATAAAGGCTTCAGTAATGATGAAAACAGGAGTCATTCATAATCCATTAGCTAGACTGCTGCAGTGCTTACTGTATAACTTAACTTTTGCTGGAGAGAGCACCAGTTTCTCTTTGCCATCCATTTCATAGATGATATCCAGTTTCTGCCACACTACTGAAAACATATTGTTTTCATTGGTTGATAATGTTGGACCAAGTTATTATTCCCAGGATGCTTGGACTTCATGGGTGTCCAAGGTGGTCAGTTTATTAGTTTCCTCCTCTGAATTAGAATTATAGAATAAATTTGGTTGGAAAAGACCTGTGAGATAACTCCAGCCGTTAACCTAACACTGCCAAGATCACCACTAAACCATGTTCCTAAGTGCAGCATCTACATGGTGTTTAAAATAAAGTGAACACTAGGAATCCATGTCATTCTGGTGGAACCAGGGGACAGGAAGGGTGTTTTCAACCAGCCTTGTGCACAGCTGATGGTGCTGGTTCTCCTGCCCTTCTCCCTATGGGTCCTTATGATGTTCAATGCTTAGGAGAGCTCCCAGCCAGAGCAGCTGGCAGTGTTGGGACTGCAGGTGTCACCCTTGATTTCTTCTTTGTAGCTGTGACCTAGAGGTATGGGTATCCGAGACCTGCTCTTTAGTTGTTTAAGAATTATCTCTGAACATCAGAGAGGGTTGTGAAGGGAGACAGATTCTTAGCTGGAGATCTCTGCTTACATCTCCAAGTTTCTTCTGCTCAGTTCCACAGTCCTGGAGGTGTTGGTGGAAGACAAGAGCAGTTTGAATGTGAACACAGATTCTCAAAAGCACCTGCTGAGCCCTTCCTTGGACACTGGCATGGATTTAGCAGCAGTACATTGTGCTTACTAATGTTCCCAGGCCATGACAAGTCTTCCAAGGCACAGGATATATTATGGAGGGTGACACAAAGTCAGTGCAAAGTGACTTCACCAGTGTCTAGGGGATATTGGAGGAATTACCAGCGCTCGTGACACCAAAAAGAACTTGATAAGATATATCAAAGGGCCCAAATACAGCAAAAGTATCAAAAAAAACCTCCATCAGAAGTCTAAAAGATCCTATTCCCTGAGCTTTAGGATGCCTAATGTTTTCACCTTGTTTATTGATGTTGCAGAGAAATACAAGGTACATGTTCTTGTGGCCTGAAATTAAATAGGAGCAGCAGATACTGAGCACCTGTGAAACTTGTCAAAAAAGAATGTTGATGCTAAATGTATCACCTGGTATGATCCTACTAGATATCACTGCAGTCTAGCAGGGAAATAGCAGCTATTCATATGGTACAAAGTAATAGATGTGAACAGTGTAGTTGCTGTGCACTAAAAAGCCACGACTGCAATTACATCTTGTAATGCAGTCTTAAAGTGCATGTTTGCAAAGTACTGTGCATGCTTGATTTGCCTTTTAGTGTAACTGAGGAGTTGTGAATAAATAGCAGTAATTGAAAACTTGGCTCAGGCATTTTCTTGGATAATTGTCACCTTTCAAAAATAACTGACTCATGGGATAATTTTCGAAAGGTTTTTTGCACGTACTTGATGACTGAATGATGTCTCTTGAATTAGTTAAAGAAAAAACCTCTCCAACTTCTCTGCAAGGCAGAGGGCTCTGCTTGAAGTGGTTCAGTCAATTCAGTTGGGAGGCAAAAAACTCAACAGCTTCTTTCCATCTCTTAAAAACTACCTCCAATTTGTTCTGCTGCTGCTGCTTCTCTTCTTCTAGGAGCCTTCTTCTTCTCCCTGTACCTGATTCTGCAGCAAAGCCAAGGCTCTGCTTGTTCATTGTGGCTGCTGTGTTTGAGGCCAAGTGCCCCTTGAAGGACTGGGGGTGTATATTTTCTGTGGTTTGCAGGAGTGTTTAAATAGTTACTCTTGACAAAGAGCGTAGCATGTCAAATCAGTGGTCCAGGTCACTTGTGTGTACTATTTTAAAATAGCACAAATAAATAACAAGAATGCTAATAAAAAGTAATCTAGAGGGAAGTTTTAAAAAGCCAGTAATTTTAAGTTATATAAAGTTATAAATTTTGACACTGTCTTTGACTTCCTGTTCTTACAGTAATTCAGATGAGGTGTTTATGCAACTCTAAAGCATATTTACATATTCAGGATGGAATGGCAGAGATCCATACGTTAATTTTGTGTTTCATTGCCCAATTTCTTCTTTCTAGATGTTCAGTGTTGCACTTTCGACATATGTTGTGGGCAGTACCCATGACAGTCTTAAGATCAAACAGGGATTACCTGTAATGAATCAAATTATTAGCTGGATGACACTAGGTAAGAAAATCTTCCCTCTCAGCCTTTTATGCTGGCAGTTTATGGAGTCTGGGATTGGGTGGGGGATGATTCACTTCTTCATTAATATCTTATTTTCCTTTATCTGACTGCTGATAGTTCTTCTGTATGTTTGCTTTCCTAAGTGAGTTTGAGAAATGTGTTAGTCTTCTAAATATTATTCCTTTGTAAATTTGTGATAAAATGAAAATACCATTGATTAACAAATAGCTTTATCTTTTATTTTGACTGTTCTGAATATTTTTAAGACCATTTTTAAGGATATAATAGCATAAATTTCCTTTTTGTTTCACTTGGAACCAGATATTGGTGATCTGAGATGTTCTGCCATCAATCCAGTTGAGCACAGGGAAATGACTAAGGTTGTTGCTGTAATTCAGTGTAAACTTGAAGCTGCAGCAGATGGCAGTGACCCTTGTGGAAGTGATTATTGAGAGCTGCTTTGCAAAATACTTGTGAAATAATGATGATAGTGTATGTTTGATGTCGGTTAGTATCTAATTATTAAAAAAGCAGTTTGCAAGTCTATGAATTTTTCGCCACTCAGAAATTTTAGTGTGATTAAACAGAGCAAATGGAATTGTTACTGGAGTTCTGGAATGCAGTGAAGCAATACCTTTCATATTTCAGATATAAAATAATTTCTATAGGGCTCCATTAGAAAACGTTAAGCATTGTTTATCCCTGAGTGATCTGAAACATGGAATTTCTTTTAGAGCTAAGCATATCCCAAATAAAGCTTGATAGCAGCTTTCTGCTACAATTTGAGATCAGGAATTTAAACATAGCTCAGTGAAAGAGCTTTGGCCTATTTACCTACTTGCTGGTTGTCTTGTACATTCCTATGCTGGTGATATTGTTTTAACTTAACCAGATCTTGTCAGTTTTAGCAATCCTGCTTCTGTTTGAGCAAATGGATTCAAGATTAAGTTCAGTGATTGTGATCAGTGTGTGTGAGCAATGCTTTCTTAGTAATGCATTTTTTTTCAGAGCATTTTCCTTTCCATCATGCTCCTCTAACTCTTTGTAGCCTGCTAAGCTAAATGGGGATCTCTTTGTGGATGAATTTCTCGCAGCTGTAAAGTCAATGAAATCGATGAAGTCCTGCTTGGCTTACTGGAGCAGGAATTGACTGTAAAGGTTATATTTCTCTCCTGTGTAAGGATGAAAGAGAAACATTTTTCATCTAAGAGATGATTCAGGCAGTCAAAGAGGTTTAGAGTTATGAGGAAAAAGTATATTAGAAATTCTCTTTGTTGTGGGTGATGATAAAAATAAAGCTAACAGTGAAGTAAACTGTAGGTACTCAAAATATCTACCTGCTGCCACAGAAGTAGTGAATATTTTAGCAAAGTCTTTCAGACTGGAAGTAATCACTCTAAGTGAATGGATACAACATGGGAGTTTTGTGTGCTTGCTGAAATTGCTTTCCATAATTAAACACAGAAATAAGCAGGTAAAACACTAAGGCATCCAACATAACCTCAGTAATTCTCTTGGAGAGAAATGCCTTGTCATTACCATAACTACAACTAGCACCTGTCTTGTTGCCAGTGTGTACCACAAATGGGATACCATGAGAATTAAGGTACCAAAAGAATTAAGGTACCAAACTCTACTGTAGCTTTTCCAAGGTTGGTGGGATTAAAGGTGGTCCAACTCCTCGTTATCTTTTTGCATAGTTGTGGAAGAATGGCTGTTAGTGAACTCTCATTTTGCATCTCTGTCTATTTATAGAACTAGAAACACAGTTAACAGTATTTGTTCATAAAAATACTGTTTTATTTTTGTGTCAGGATCATAATAATACTTCAGAAGTTTTCTAGGGAATTTTTGCCCCCCTTCTTAGCTATTTATCCTGATTGATATGAAGCCTAACTGTTTAAATTTTAACTTTGACCTCCTTTTTTTTTTTTTTTTTTTTTTTGAGAAACACTGATGTTTAAGGAACCAGGCAAGTGAATTAGTGATGGCTGGGTTCCTGCAGGCCCATGTCTAAGTGACTTTAGCTGTAACACTGTATGGCTCATACAGTGTATTTAACTGCAAACATAGAGGCAAAACCAGGAGGTGTAACGTTAATTCAGCTGCTTCCCATGTTCTTCAGAACCTTCTTAATATTAGCAGACATTTCCAAATTAATGTATATTATGTCTTTAAATTTTCATCTATGGGAATTTATCATAAAACTTGCTAAATTTTGAGGAATTGGTGTCAAAACTGTGTGTGCAGGGGTCATATAAAGAGGTTTGTATAGGTTTGTGTAGCCAGAAATCTACAGGTCTTTTTATGATTAATATGTGATGTATCACATCAGAGATGGAAGAGAAAGGCTAATAATCACCTACTAGCCACTCATCTGTTCTCATCTATGATTGCACTCAGTGATATACATCTGATATGTTCAGTGTCATTTAAAGGGGCCAGTTGCCATGCTGAGTTTTATTTCCAGCTGTTCTTTCAGTGAGGTCCCTGGAGTTCCTCCTTGAATTGGGCCTTCTTGGAGCCACTTGAAGTCACTTACTCCATAATTGTAGCAGTGGCCAAGGCTGAAAGCCAAGAAATAAAACATACTGACCCAGGACTTAGAAACCTCCTTGCCTCTCTTTCCTTTATATGTTTACTATAAATACTAATGTATACAATGATGATAATCACAAGGGAGTACTTTCTTTATATTATAGTTTTGTGTTCCTTAGAGTGATTATTAATTTTGACTTACTGTTGATGCAACCTTTGAATGATTCAGTAATGTGAAGTTCCTATACTGCAGAGAAGAATCACATGAATGTTGTCAGCATACTTTTTATAAACATGCTGTTTTCATATTTAAAAAAACAGGTTTAAAGATTAGATCACAGCAATCCTTGTCCTTTCCCCTTTCCCTTCTTCAAGCACTGGCCATCTTTCCTGTTTTTCTTCTTCCTTACTCACTTTTGCAGTAGCCCAGTTCCTAAACTAATTACAAAGAATAGAAGGCCAGGTTGGATGGGACTCTGTGCAATCTGGTCCTAGTGGAAAGTGTCCCTGCCCATGGCAGGGGGTTTGGAACTAGGTGATCTTTAGGGTCCCTTCCAACCCAAGCCTTTCTGTGGTTCTGATCCAGTGGAGCAGTGGCTTTGTCACTGCAGTGTTTGAGCTGCCAGAGGCTCTCAGGGCTGTGGTAAGTGGTTTTCAGAGTAGTATTGAACAGTCAAATTTGACTGAATTTTAGGGTAGTGCTTCTGCATCATCTTACAAACTTATTAACATCAGTTAATGAGAAATTATAAAGGCTGTGTCATGGAAAGACAGGAAATTAAAATTATACAGAACTGAAATTACTTTTGATGAATGTGAACCATTCCAAATGTTGTATTTTCTTTAGCAAAAGTAACTTTTGAAAATAGAGGGTCATATATGATCTGTATTGAATTTCTGTACATAAAATGTCAAGATTTGAGGAAAGTTACCTTGTAACTGAGGGTGAAATGTTTTGCATGATGTGACTAATGGATCTTGTCTTCTTATTGCAGTTTTCTCCCCAGTGTTGCTGCTACTGAGCCCCACATTTCTCTTTGAGAGACTGTTCAGCATATTGCTCTCCCTGATGTCCACCTACCTGCTCCTCAGCACAGGGTACTTCAATCTTACTCTGTTTGAGTTGGTTTTACATACAAAAATCCATGAGTACATGTGAAACTGCTTCATGTCATGCCCATTTCTGTTAAAGGTGTAACATGTGCTTCCAGCATTTATCTTCTTGTTTAGTTTACTAAATAAAATTTCAGGGGAACTTTCATGTCCTTCCTTGTATTATAAACACAGTTTGTTGACATTCCTTTCAACTAGACAAGGCAGTGGCTGGAAGGGTGTGTGTTCAAACAATCTTGCACCAAAATAAGAAAGTCTGGTTTAGTTTATGCCTTTTGTTGTTTTGACGTGTGCTTTTCTGCTCACAAACAAAAGGAAATAGCATCTCTCCCAGCTGCTCAACACTGGTATCTAGTATTGGCTTAAATGATGTGTGCCAGGAAACAGGTAGTCCTAAAATGAGGGAAAATTGTATTCTGAGAGATTTTTGTGGAAATAATTTTTTTTCAAAGGGATGTTTTTCCCATAAAGACTAGACCTTGCTTCTTTTTGGATAAAAGTCAATTTCTCTGGTGTTTTAAATGAAGAAAACACTACGTCAGACAACCCTTTCTTTTTTCTCAGACTTGGTAGCTCTTAAGATCATAATTAATGGGGAGTATAGGAACTGTTCTTTCCGCCTCCCCTCCCACTTATCCTCTGGATTTAATTACACTGGAAAATTAAGTGGGATAAAACATCTTGCAGCAGACATTTTGCAATAGCTGCCTCCTGTGGATACTCTCATTTTAGTTGAAGCATCTCCTTTTTTTTTTTTCCAGTCTTCTGCCTCCCCTTCCTCCCACTTCCCCATTAAGATTTTGATCCTAATATTACTCCTGACTGCACACACATTCTTAACTCAACCTTCTTAGCCTATGCTGACTACTGTATAGAGCATAAATGTTGTTCTCTATGAGGCTGGCAATCTCTCTCTTTGTATTTTGGCCCTGCATCAGACCACGTAAATGCTGAGAGCTCTCTGCTGTCTTCCTACAATGTCCAAATAGATGAAAAAATTTTGGAACTATTCTTAAAAGGGAAAACAAAACTCAAGGCACTGATGCCAAAAGTGTCCAATGTTTCTCTCCTCAGTGCATTCTTCTATCATGTACTGGTAACCCAGCACATTGCCTGGGTAATTGCAGCACCTCTCTAGGGGTAGTTAAATGGAAATACTGAAGCCAGCTGAAGAGCATGGCTGCATACTTGTTACCGACTGTGTTGAAGGCATTTAATCTGAAGGCAAGTGTAGACCATTATAAGGGTTGTAGTGTTTCTATTACTGACAACATAACTATTTCATCTTTATTGTTTATCTGCCTGTGGTTCTGATAATTAAAGTGGAAATGTATGCAAATTTTTTGTTCTAGTTTGAATTTGCTTTGTAGCCCAACAGAAACAATACCAAGATTAACTGCAATGATTTCCTTATTTTTTAGACAAACAGGTGTTTGTCTAAGAAGGAAAAAATAAAAAGGGAAACATTTACAGTCTTGTCAGTATCAGTGTTACAGTCAGCATCAGTATTATAATTTTATCCCGACAGAAAAAAGCCTGGGAGGTACCATGTAGTTCAACTGGAGAAACTAAATGTTATCCAATTTCAGTTTACTCCCTTATGTTATCTGGGGGAATTAATCTCTCACATAAATACACTTATATTTTGGAATTTGAGTGCTCTAGGAGCCAGGAGTATTCCTCAGATATTGGCCATGGTTAGAGTGTTACTTGATGCTACTATTGTAAAGGATTGGAATACAGTGAAGAAAAGCACATTTCACTGAAGTGAAATGTGATGCTTCTTTTATTATACAGATGTGTCTTTCCTTAGAACCAAACTGAGATCACCATAATGAGTTTATATGATTAGGTCCTAAAGAGGCACAATCTCTAGTAGCTGTTTACGTTGAACTGTAGCCCCTCGGTTCCAAGTCACTCTCATTGAAAAATATTCCATTTTGTAGAAAATTAATATAAAATAGGGAGGTTTTTTCCTATTTCTTTTAACTTTATTTAACAGTTTTGTTAAAATTTAAAAAGCCACTCATCCAACATTGTGGTAGCCATTGAACAAAAAAATGCAAAACATGACAAAGCTGAAGCAAGCTCTGTTTCTCCTACTTTGGCCATTTAACTACTGTATGGCTTTAAAATTCAACCAACTGTGGGCATTCAGAAATGGGGAAAAAAGGGGGAGAATGCCTCTAGGTCTTGGTATATCCTTAGTGTGAAGAAAAAAAGAAAAGAAACAAGTCAGCATTAGATGATAATTAGTTGTCAGCAACTGCACTTACTATGATTATTACATTACTTTTCAGATATGAAGCTCTCTTTCCACTGGCACTGTTTGGTTTGATGTTTATGTGGATAAATATGGAACAAGAAGCACTGCAGCACTATGGTCTTTCACTCAAACCTAAGGTAACAGTTCTTGATAGATATATCAATTTAATTAACAGCTTTTTTCTTTTTTTTGAGGCTGTAATAAATATTCTGAGTGGTTTTCAGAGAGCAACACTTTGTGTTTCTTTTCAGTTTGGGAAGCCAGTATTAGCTGTTTCATGAACTAGGAATATGACTTTGTAAGTCAGATTTGTAATTCATGTTACTGAAGATATTGCACATCAGAGCCATTTCTAGTAATGCAGGAAGACAGTCTGACTTAGTAAGACACACTGGTGTGGTCTGTAGGCTACAGAGCTGTCTCAATCAAGTGTAGTGATAATTCAGCATAAGGTGCAGTAACTCTTCAGAGTAAGTACACTGTTGCAGTACCTTTTTTTGGTCTGATCACAGACTCATGAGTGAGAGGCTGAAAAGAAATTACTTGATTTCTGATGAGACCCATAGGAAATACTAGAAATCTTAATTTGACTTGATCCTCTCTTTGTCCAAGGATGGAGACTTATTTCTGTTTAGACTGATAAGTAACTGGAGACCAACTTGGAACTAGCACCTTCTCAGATTTGCCTGGAGGAGAAAAGAGAATTTTGTAATGAATGCAACTTCTTCCACCTTAAAATTTAGTATATTGTCAACAATTTGCAAAGGCCATGCTGCTCACACTGCAACTTAGCTCTTCGGTTAGGTTTGGGGTTGAACAAACTGGGGCTGTGGCACTGTTTTGGTCAGATCCAAAGTGTCAGTTATAGTGTTTTGGATCCTTGGAGCCAGGTAAGAGTGCACCACAGCTCTCCCTGGCTTCTCCCTGGCAGATGAGCTCTCCTGGCTACACATGCATGGGAGTGGCCAGAGTCACTTGAAGAGAAGGGTTGGTACACATCTTTCCTTCCTTTTGCAGCTCGTAATAATTAGGGAGAAGTCCTGGAGGTTGAAACCTGAGCCAAGACAGTCATCAGAGCAGACCTGACACATACTGTGGTTTTGTGGTACTCCCTACAAGCAAGACAGTTTTGAAATTTGAGAGAGTAGGATTTACCAATTCAAGGCTAAAAAACAGAACTAAAAACAGGCATCATTTTCTATTTATGCTACCTTTACTTGAGATAATTTGTGTGATTGTGTTTTGTAGCATCTTAAGCAATAGGGATGGAATCTGAATATCACAACTAGAGTTAGTGTGATGACTCAACTGTGGCTGAAGGTGTTTAACTTCTGTAGGGGATATATTTTCTCTTCCACTCTAGAACCCACTCGATCTTTTGCATCTTGTTACAAGGCATCTGTGATGCTTGCCCGTCTGCTGTTAGTCTGATGTTTTCTTCATTGTAAAATAAAATTCTGTTAAAGTGGTATTAAACAGTGACGGACACTTTACTAACCAAATGCAAATGAAAAGAACATAGGGAGGTTGTAATTATGTTTTAAGTTGTCACTCACTGTTTCTCAACATTTACTTGAACCTTTTGGTTTCAAGTGAAAGGAACAGTAATGCTTATCCCTTCTTCCTGTTTTTACATCAGAAAATATCATCCCTAGAATGCCTGTTAATATATGCTGCAAAGTAAATAATGTATTAGAGAATGCAGCTCAATTCTCTGATGATGCAAGATTATTTTAAATTAAAATGTTATCAGTCTTGAATGTCTATTACTTGATTTTTTTCCTCCCATTGTAAAGGAGTTCACTGACCTCTTAAATTCCATTAAGATTTCTCTTCAAGTCAAGTGATATTATGCTGAGGACTGAGTAAAGGAGATGGAGAGTATTTTATTCCATTAAGATTTCTCTTCAAGTCAAGTGATATTATGCTGAGGACTGAGTAAAGGAGATGGAGAGTATTTTATTACTTTCAATCACAAAATAAGTCAAATCAGGATAATTTCAGTCTTTTCTTTCAGAGGATCTTTATCCATATGCTCATGTGAGCAGTGGAAGAGATGTGTGTAGGAGGAATATTTCTGATGAAAAAAGATGGTTATAAGTCTGAGGCATAGTAGTTCATTTTTAGTGTAGATAACAGTGGAAGCTTCACTGTTCATTTGATCATCTCACTTGTACAGTCTTTCTGGCAGATTCATTAATTCATTAAAGTATAATGAAAACATTGGAAACATTTGCAGTCCTTATTATAATACTCTTAATAACAGGCAATAGGGAAGTAGATTTCTTTCTCATTCATGTCAGTAAAAATATGGTGGCTCTGTCAAAGTCCATTAGTTAACATTTGGTTTTTATTCCTTCTGCTGTCTTTCTAGCTTGCTGTTTTCAACTTCACCTGTACTATGGATATAACTCAGTTTCGACAGCTCCACCTGGATGATGTCCGGAGGTCCTTCTTCTTTGTATCCTTTGGCTGGTTGCTGCACTCCAGGGCAAAACAAGGGTTTGTTTCAAAAGGACCTTCAGTCAAAAATCTGTAGCCCAGTGCTCACTAAGAACAGGAGCTGGTAAAGATGATTTGACTCATATCACTCAAAAGGCAATGGTCTTGTACATGATGCATTTTATCAAGTAGTTAAAATGCAGTTTTAGAATCTGGCTCCTTGCCCACTTATGACCATTGCAGCTGAGGTAAATTTTCTTCTGAGGAGTTCTGTTTTCAGTTTGGTTTTGTTTGACTACATTTTGGCTGGAGGGAATTTGCTCACCTTCACAAATCAGTTGAAATAGGTGATATTAAAGTTACTCTCATTTTTAGAGCATGGCAGTGTGTTAGGAAGCAGATGTTAGGTAGCAGGCAGATGAAACAAGAAGGAAAGTTCCTGCAGGCTTGTAGTGAATTGTATTCCCAGAATCTGGCCTAGAATAATTTATATCTTAAGTGATTTCTGCTCTTAGAAATTATATGGTCTTAGGAGTGAGGAGCTGTTTGTTCATTAACATAGCAGTTAGTTTGTATTCTTGTAACTGATGCTGCATCTGATTTTTTTAAAATACTCTACATTTATAACATTGTCGTTTTTCTCTTTCATTGTGGGATTGCAATTAAGTGAGAGCTATTTGGCAGCAAGGATGATGGATGGGAAAATGGGAGAGAAATTGAGCTAGTCTAGAATATAGGGGGATTTCGTGCAGGTGAGTTACTGTATCTGGGGAGGAAGTTGTCTCAGTACTGGTTCCTACAAAACCAGGCTTTACAGTTTGTCAGATAACCAGATCTGAGAAGGTGGGTCACAGTCACAGACTCCACACTTCGGAATTTGGAACTGTGTTGTTGGACATTGGGAACCTGCAGCAGAGTGAGTGTAACAGATACCAATTTAAGAAGGCAGATTAATGCTAAGAAAGAAGGCAAAATTATTTGCTAGATGTTTGATGTTTTTCTTTGCTTTAGTATCCCTAAAAAGAGCTGAGACACGTTGCAATAAATGCATCAATTTCATTTGCTATTTTAACAAAAAATATGCTAACTTTAGTAAAGCTACTGCTGTCTATTAGTTCCTAAGTACTAGTAAAAAAAAAATAATCAACTAATCCAACTGTATTTTTTAAAGCTCCAGCATAGTACTGCTTTAACACTGGAATGCAGCTGTGCTGTTTTTGTCTAGACATAATTTTCTTCATAGTAGCTAGTGTGAAGCTATGTTTTGCATTTGCATTTGTGATGACAACAGTGTTGGTAGTTCAGTGCTTGCACAGAGTTGAGGCTTTTCCTCCTCACACTGTAAAGCACTACTCTGAAACACTTGAATGTGTTTTGCTCAGCTCCTGAAAAAAATAACCAATTTGCAGATCTCCTTTGCCTGCTCAAAACATGTTGTGTCTTTTTTTTTTTAATTTAGATGCTGTTTAATGTTTAGAAATAGTGATATTAGAGGAGAAGCCTTTTCTGCTAGAGCAGTCATACTGCAACTATAGCCCTGTGAACTGTGTGTCTTAAGGTTGTCCCAAGGCTCCTGTATCAGTCCCAGTAGCTGGCATCTGCTGAGAAATTAGAGTCTGGTCTTTGAGAAAAAGATTCAGATTGCTCAGGCTTAGCATATTGATTAGACCTATGTGTTACTGGTATTTTGTTGTTTGTTTTATTGCAGACCTGTTCCTCTTATAAATCTCAACCGGCAGAACTGCGCTAGGCTGTTAGACTGCTGTGTTACTAAACTTGAAATTATGTGATACTCTTGGGAAGCCTGATTTCTTCAGTTATGCTGACCTAATCCTTCCAAAATATTGCATGCAGAATCCCAGTGATTCTACTGAAGAGTTGGTAACAAATTGTTTATGGAGAGACTTAAATGATCCAGTGCGGGAGCCATAACGGGAGCAAAAGGACCAGCGGGACCTCTGGCAACAGCAGCCCATCCTCACTGACTTATGACCTTCTGCCTTATGCAAAATAAGTTAAAAAACATTCTTCAGCTGAAGCCATGTGAGCTATCATGGGCTCTAATGCACTCAGGAGCAAGAAAATACCTTTCATGGGCTCATGTAGTAGCAAGTGTTGTATCAAGATGAAAAAAGTAGGATTTATCAAAAAACTTCTAGCTGTACAGATACTGCTGGAGTCATTCTCCCTCAAGTGACGAAGAAAACAGGAGTCCCATATTGCCATGGGTAGACTCGGCATAATCTTTGGGCAAAAAAAAAATCTATAGTACGGATAGCATAGGAGCCTTTAGCCTTTTTTAAGAGCCATGGTCAGTTCCTCAATAAAGGAACCTCTTTCATGGTCAGTTCCTCAATAAAGCCATCTCTTTTGGTGTGCAGAACACATTGTCATTACTTTCTGCAAAAGCATGTGTTTGAGTGCATTGCTGGGTTTGTGGTCCAGGAATGTTCCTATCTTGCTAGGCAGGGGCCCAAAAAGCCAGCTGCAGCTTTCTTACAGGAGCCTCAAGGCAGGCTCTAAAACCTTACCTAGGCAGTATGTGTATTTTAAAATTGATATAGTTGTGTGTGAAATCTGGAGTAGAGCTAGAAAATACTCTGGCTTTCTTAATGCACTGTAAACCTGTCACAGTGGATCAGTTTGTCATTTCATGACAGATTTTGAAAGTAAATTGGAATGAAGGAGGAGAAATGCAAGTTTTATTTTATTGCAGCCATTCCTGTAGTGTATTTTCCTTAAATACATCTAGGTTTTCTTCATAGTGACAGGCTTTTTTGGCACTGGAAACATAGCTTCTATTAACAGGTAAATTTTATTAATTTATTGGAGACACAGTACAAAAAATTCTTCCTGCACTTGACGTACTAAATATAAATTTAGTTAGCAAAATCAGGGCAGCAGAATCAAAGTAGTAATCAGTGGAAGGATAACAATTTATTTTGTTTCTGCTTTCTGTAACATCTTCTCTAAAAGCCTGAGCTTGTTGGTTGTGAGGCTGCCTCAATTCCATTAGATGTTACTGACAGGATGAGCAGAGGAGCTTGGTTGCCCACCAGCAGCATGGCACCTTGAAAAACACAATCAGAGAAAAATTGTAGAGAAAGAAAGGTGAGGTTGGCAGTCCCTGCTGATTTAATATTTCATCAAGAGAAGATAAAATTGGAAGCCTTGTTTAAAAATGTATATACAACCCTGTGTGTTACAGGGTAATTAAAACCTGGGGTTTTTTAAATGGAAAACACCATTTCCAAGATAAGTAATGTCTTTTTCGTGTTTCTCTAGTTTTGATCCTGCTTCTGTCTATTGTTTCTTGACTGTGTTCAGTCCCTTCATGATGGGAGGCTTGCTTTTACTGAAGGTTAGTAATCTTGGTAAAATTTTCTGAGAGAACTGTGAAATAAATAACGTATCACATACATGGTTGTTACTTTGCAATTCACAAAAGAACATGTGTATATATATTTGAGCTTCATTAGGCTGCTTAACCACGTGTGAAGCTTTCAGCCTTTGTAGTGTTTCTTGAGAGATCATTTTGTTTCCCAAAAGAGAAGTTAAAGTGTGTGTAAGTGTAATTTAACAGCATTTGGTCAGTTTATTGTATTAAAATGGAAATTTCAAGTGTTGAAAGTACTTTAATAATTTTTAAAGTTACGAGCTTTTCCTGTAGTATAATATCAACAGAAATGTTGAGGATATATATAATTAACTCTATCTATATTACATTAAATAGGGGTATTGAGTGGTCTACTGATTAGGTTATCGTTATTTTCTGTATTTTTTAATAGTCTATCAGAGATTGCATTGCACTTCCGGTTTGCAGGCAAGGTGTGGTAGCTCTTTTCTAGTATTTGAGTAAAGATCTGCCAGAAAGGGTGAAGTGGGACGCTGGGAATCTACTGGTTATTACTAAGATAAGCAGTATTTTCTACCACTGCTTTTCTGCTGCTTCTGTCCCAGAGGAAGCAGACTGAAGTTACAGGTACACTGCATGTTGTCCCACAGGACACAGATCAATGGTGCAAACCTTCTGGATGCCAGTAGTCAGGCTTTATACACTGCTAACATAAAGATTGCAAATCAACTTTGGAAACAGCAAAAGGCAGCATTCATGTTTTCTAGTTTTTGTTCTTAATTTACTGAACTGTTTACATTTGCTTGACTTGGCTCTGGAGGGGCAGTGTGACCCTTGCCTTATTGAATGCCTTCTGTATTCAGACTTTTTTGTGCTTGTGATGAGATTGTCCTTTACACTTGAAACCCTGCAGCCTGTCATGTGAGATGCTGAATCTGATTAGTTCTGTCTTCTAGCCTTGTTGAAGTATGTATCACTAGTGCTAAAATGGATAAATGAAGTGATGATATGTTTTGGTTATAGTTTTCAATATTACCTCATGGCTTATTTCACTGCAGTTCAGCTATGACCATGGAAGGGGGTTTTTATTAATTAACTGAAGATGTTTCCTGCAAAATTATTTTCTACCCTGTCCAGCCAACATTTCATTTTGTAACATACCCTTCTGTGATAATTTCGAAAACAGGAAAATATTTCCACAACCTGCCCAGATTCTTTTTGTAAATATGACTGTAAGCCAAAATGTAGCTTGTGTTTTGAACAGGTTGCAATCCCGTTTGTTCTGGTATCATGTGCTTTCGAAGCTGTTCAAGTCACAACACAGCTGTCTTCTAAGAGGTACATTACATGTTGTATTTCTGCATTAGAAAGAGTTTCCAATCCATTTTGGAAGAATTCAGAATTTTCAAATCTTAATGTAAATTTTAAAAAATAACTATTAGATCTTGTTGCCTTTTTTTTTTTTTTTTTTTGTTATTAGGGCTTGGGGTTTTCTTCAGTGATTTCTGCAAGTTCAGGGTTTTTTTCCTTAGTGATAAAATGAGTATAAATTGAAGGGTGGGCCTTGTCTGGAACAATCAGATATTTAATATTCTTTATTGACAATACACAGAAGGACCCTTTTTCCTCCATAGTGTTAAAAATGAGCAGAATTTAAAGTCTGATTTTTACTTTATACTGCATCTCTGCCTATAGCATAGTATTTTTTAAATAGCCCATTTGTAATGTAACCAATTTACAGCTTTGTAGCACTGACCTCACCACAAATAGCGTTAAAAAAAAAAAAAGCTAGTGAATGTCCTTGCATTGCAGTTCAGTGGTTCCCAGATGTGTTCAGTGTTACATATTTTTTGCAGCAGGAGAAGATGGCTGTCAGTCCTTTCCCTATCCCTAAGGGTTTTTCAGACTATGGCGCCCACCCTCACAAAGTGCTGTATCCAGACTTGAAACATGTTTGCCCTGTCTCAATGCTTTTATTTTGTTAGCCCTGCTCACCCCATTCATCACACCCAGTGCACATGACTGAATCCTCCACTTACCCTGTGGTATTATGGATGGTGTTGAAATGGAGGAGGTCCCTGTCAGCCATGTGATTTTGTCACTGTGGGATGTTGTGAGGGGTTAACCAAAAGTCCTGCTTGTGTGTGGCAGGAGGACTTCAGGGACTTTCTCCTGTGCATTGCTCAGCTGAGCATGAGGCAACTGCCTTGACTTGTTATGATGTCTTCTGCTTTTCTGTTTGCTTTCATCCTGCCTGACCTGCCTCTTCTCTCCTTGTACAACACCACCCACTACCAAAGAGAGGTGGGGCAGCCCAAAATCTGACTCCCTGTTGGAGAGGCAGCACGACACTCCCCACCCCTTTTACCTGCTCTGCCTTAGATGTGTGCACACTGTGCCTGCATCATCCTTGGACCCCAGCGAAGGGTTCATCCCCTAAGGCTTGCAGCAGGGCTGCACTGGGGTTGCTCAGATGACCAGCTAGTGGTTTCCATTTCTAGGGCTCGAGCATCATAAAGGTCAGCATTACCCAATTTGTGAATGCTTGCCTTGGCAGCACTGGTGATATGGCAAACTTTTATGGAATGTGCATCTGAGTGTGTGAGAGGGGAAATTATACTGCCTTCATAAACCAGGGGACACAAGCATTTCTATGCCACTTCATGGGACTGTGATTGTAACTCTGTCTGGTTTGTGCCAGCTTCATTTGGCTGGTAACAACAGCTCAGGTAACAAATGCAGTGACAGTGCCACAGCATCCACCTGGGAACAAGGCAGGAACCACAAGGTGCACCCAGGATCCCCGGAGAGGTTGTGCTCTGATTGTCAGCACATCCTCAAGTCTGTGCTGCACTTCTTACTGCTGTTGCTGCCCCTGCTAGATAAATTAAACCATCACAGGGAACAATCTTGTCTTTGCAGTGTATAAACATGCCCTGAAATTAGTCTTGTCCTGCAGCTGAGAAAGGCTTCCTGTAGTTCAGAAGGGCAAAAAGTGGATTTTTCTGATTTGGACATATTGCTCCTAAAGTCCCTGATTACAGATTAAAGACTTTTTTTTTTCTTTTTTCCACTGGGGAATATTCTGTCCCAATATGTTCTTGGAACTTGGAACTTGGTTATAAAAAAATATCCCTCTAGCTGAGTGCCTCCTAAGCACTATTACTGCAACATTTTATCTATCTGAGCCGTAGGTTAGCAGAGAGAATCCTTTCCTTGTGTCTGGGATACAGTTGGTTTGTTGCATCCTGATTTACTAATGAAGCACAACTGATGTAGGCAATATCAGCAAGTTCCTCATTTGGAGGCATTGGTATGGGTTTCTCCCCAGTACATGCTCATGCAATGCTGCAGCAGGACACATTTTCCAAAAAAACATTTGTAGCTTTACGATGGTAGTACTGATAAATTAGCTGTATTCTAGTTAAAAACTTTTGTTAATGGGTCAGCTGTTTACAACATTACTTCAGTGTCATTAACTTAGAAACCAGTTTTAACCAGTTACAGCAATTGCTTTCATGTAATTTAGGATTTACATAGTTTGAGGAAAAGGAGATTAGGTTAATGGGGGGGAAAAATAGCTCTGCCTCCTCCTTTCTGGTTCCTTGTACTAGCCTAAGCCTAACTTTGAGAAGTTACCTTCTACCTGTAAAGAGGCTCACAGTTTGGGAGCATAACACCAAAATTCTGGGTGTTCCCAGAACAGGTTATGGGCATCCAGAGATTTGGAAGAGGGCAAGCACCTCCTTTAGCAGCCTCTGACCCAGCAGAATGGTAGTCAGCAGGGTGGGACTGATCAGCTCAGATACCTGCCAAACACCTTCGCTGACTCTTGAGTCCATCATGAGCTCCTAAATCAGCTTTATGTGGTCCAACCAGCACACAGCTCTCTGCATCAAGAATGGGCCAGATGCTCCTTGTAAGATTCTTTTGTTCTCCAAGAAATGACTCATGTTAGGTTTCTCCGTTGCAAAACTGAAACCCTATTAATGTGAAATTATAAATGCCAGATGTTCTAGTCATGTATTTTAACTGTTTTCTAGTAGATTGAAATGTACCTGAGTGTTTGAAAGGCAAATGTAAGAAATCATATCTTTATTTAATTTCTTTCTGTGAGTTTTAATAAGCTCTTTTAATAGCTGTGTCCATAAACAAAGGTTGATGGTCTGACTTTGCTGGGTTCTTTTTTTTTGCAGCCTTTTCCTCATTGTTCTTGTGATTTCAGACATTATGGCTTTGGTAAGTTGTTGCACATTCTCTTCAAATAAGATCAAGAAAGCAGAGAGTTCTCCTAATTCCATCAAGAGAGATCTGAATTTGTTTCAGACTTCAAAGTTTTTCTAACTAGGGCAGAGAATTGGATTGAAATCCTAGCATAACTTAGAGATCACATTCTTCCAATCACTGCTTTTCAAATTTCATGTAATTAAGGCTTCTGAAGAAGCAATGTTCTTATAATAATAAGAGACAAAATGAAGTAATAAGTTAACATTTGGAGTTCCTCATTTGCTTTACAATCAAATTCCTTGGAAAAAATTAAACAAGAATATCAGTTTTAGCTGTGTGCAGGGTTCAGTTAATTGTTCAGGAATTCCAAATCTTTTACCCACCCCAGCTTCTCTTGAAAAAGAGGGGAAAAGGAGAAATGCTTTACCCGCCAGCTCCATTAGACTTGTCAGAATCCAGGAGATCAGCAACATCCAAAAAGACACTTTGTGCCCTATGTAATAAGCTGTCAGGAAATGCTATCTTCAGAAAGCCTGCATCCACAAACCAAGTTAGCCAAAACAGCCCAAAGCTGAATAATGTCCCAACAAAGTTTTTGCAGATTAAAAGTATGTTTTTATTGCCCACTCCAGCTGTCTTCAATTCAGCAAGTGATGCCACTGGTAAATAGAAACGGTTTCAAATCACCAGGTAGAGCTAGTGTTGTCACTTTATACATGCTGGTTTCATTTTATCCCTTGGAATAAGCATTGTGGTCTGTAAATATCACCTGATAGGAAAAACAATGAGTAAAAACCTAATAATTGCTAATTTGTCTGTAGAGTGAGAAAAGAAGAAGGTATGGCTGTGTCAAGTTTCAAATAAGCCTATATGACTAATCTGCTTTTGGGTAACTTCTGCAGGAAAAGAAATAGTATACCAATAAACCACATTCATAGCATTTCACTAATAAAATCAGTATAATTAAACCAAAAGAAGACTACAGGTACTTACTGGTATGTAGCAAGCCTCAGTATATCTGGGTCTTACATGTCATATATTCTCCTATTTTGGTTTAAGTATTTTGAAACAATGTACTTGGTGTACAAAAACAAAAAAAACCAAACAAAAAACCAAAAAAAAAAACCCAAAGAGGTTTGTAGGAGATATGTAGGAACTCTGTCAAGAAAAGAGAAAGTAGCAGGTCAAAAAGAGAACATGTCTGTAGTCTTGAATCAATGGGGCCACCAACTAGAATTAGGGGAATTCACTAATAGGTAAATACTCTCTTCTCCCAACATTATTCCCATTTTACAGGTGGAGAACTGCCAGAGTTGCCCAAAGATATTTGTGTTGAAATTCCATGAAAACTTTTAGGCACTATGCATTATTCGGCATGTTGTTATTTCAGACAAATAGGTGGCTTGGCTTTTCTTTTAGAAAAAGTTCTGGTGTTTCTCTGGTTTTTGCAAGCCAAGCCAGAAAGAACTTAGTCCATCTCTTGATGTTTTTGTTTGATACCATGTTAAATCTATTTCTGGTTCCTAGACTATTCTTCACTGTGGTCCAAATAATCATTTCTGGAAAGGTGTTATGCTTATTCTATGTGAAGAATTAGAAATTTGGAGCAAACAGCCTGAAAAAATTTGGTTTCTCTTCCAATTGTGCAGTGTTGATGTGCTAATCAAAGTTGTTTTATTTCCTAGCATTTTTTCTTTTTGGTTAAAGATTATGGAAGCTGGCTGGATATTGGCACAAGGTAAAGTACCTTTTTTGCTTCCATTGCATTTTTAAAGCTTCATGGGTTCATACTATTGTTTCTCTACTCATAATTCTTGTCATTTTTTCCAACTACTCTGCTTAATCAAATGCTTCAGGGATATTCCACATACTGTAAACACATTGGCACACACATATACATATACATATCCCAAGCTAAAACTTGTGCCTTAAGATCTGTGCCAGAGCAACACAGAATAAGTAGTAAATCTAGCATGGCAAGAAATGCAGTTAGTAGGATCTGTTTGAAGAGTAATTACAGAAAAACTATTTTAATTAATGTTTTGCATTTTAATTTGTTGCAATCACTGTTAAAATAACAATTTATTGACATTGTTAATTATCTTGTTTCTAGTTAAGCCTCCATATACAGTTCACTGTGAATTAGTGAACTTTGTGTAAATATGTTGGTGGCTACCAAGGCCCATGCACTTATCCTTCCCCTAGCTGGGGAAGAGTTTAACATTAAATATAGCAATCTAAGCTCAAATGAGAGAATTTGTTTTGCATTATGAGTCATATTAACCTCAAATACAAGGAATGCACATTTTAGATTTACCTTCCCCAGGTTGTGAAAATAGATAAAATGCTGTAGTAAGTTTAGCAGGGAATATGTTGTTACTAATCCACCCAATCTGGTCACTTGACACTGTTATTTAAACAGAAGCTGAATAGTGCCCCATTGTTAATATTCTCTTCAGTCTACGTGTACTCTGCGCTTTGCTTTTGCAAGCCCCTTTGTTCCCAGCAGCTTGTGGACACACATGTGCACACGTTTTATTTGGAGGTTCCAATTCCTGCTCATCATTACCTTCTGAAGGTTCATAGTAGGCAGAGGCACATTTAGCTCAAACAGTGGAAATGTCACTTTAGCATCCCACTTCTTTGCTATGGTCAAAGTATGGTAAGTCAGAGGGCTTCATCTTTTGGTTTGAATTCCTCTGCAGATTAATAAGGATATTAAAGCCCACAGAAAATTTCTGCACTGTTGGGCAAGAAGTTTCTTAATTGGGAGTTAGCAGCAATAGTATAAATTGTTACAAGTACCCAAAAGCTTCTTCTCTGATACATGGTCTTCACAGCTAGAGCTTTACAACAGTAATGCATTGCTGGGTCTATCTCAGCTGGAAGGCTGCCTTATTCTGAAGAGATTAGGAGAGCTCATTATGCACCACTAATTCTGCCTCTCCATGTGTGTGTTTTGATCACTGAAGAAAACACTGAAAAAGGCCTTTTGAAAGAGTAATTTGTGATTAATTTTTAACATGGACATTCATAATGTTCAGGCAACCTCTGTCATTACTTCACTTTTGAGTGCTTGACTCTACCAACTATATTATTTTATTGTAGTCTCTTTATATATATCTTATATGTAGGTGTATATATGCACATAAGAAAAATAGTTAGGTTGCTTAAGAAAGGAAGTGAAGCCATAGGTGCAGAGCTAAGTGGTCCTTCCTTTATCTAGCATGAGCATTATTTTGGCACCAGAACTTACTCCTCTTAGAGAAAGATTAGAGCAGATTTCTAATGTGCGATCCTCAGGCTTGGCAAAATTAGCAGGCAACAGCAGAAGATTTTTTTGTTTGTTCCTGAAATGGAAGATGAGCTTCAAGGGGTTTTGGGTGATTCCCAAAACCAGTGGGAGTGAGATACTAACATAGCTCTTTCCTGTCCTCCTGTTGCAAGTGCAGTGACTACTCTGTGGCATTCTTACTGCAGTGTTGTCTGTTGCTGCTTAGATGGCAAGGCCTGAAAATATCCTATCTTACAACAGGCAACATCTTCCATGTTGCCAAAGCTTTCCTGAGAATAGGAGAAATCTTTAGGGACAGGTGCTCTCTTTTTTTTTTTTTTCTTGTCACTGAGAGGAAGTGTGTATGTATGTGTCAGCAGAAATATCTGGATTTGTGTTATGTTACTGGTTAGCACATCAGTGAAATCAGAGGTGGAAAACTAGCAGCTTAATTGCCTACTGGAGATTCATTCCTCTAAAGTCTCTCAGAGTCCAGTGGTGTACGTGCCACATTTGTAAAGCTTTGATGTGTGTTTCCTTACTCATCCTGTTTTGTGGTGATGGGCTTGCCACAGATTTTCTAATTACCATGTTCAAAAGTTCTCTGTTTTCTCTCTCTTATTAAGAATATGCAAGTTGACTAGGAGACTTACTAGGAAATATTTGGTTTTTCCAACAGCCAAATTTCATGTAGATGAGCTGGCTTTAAATCCCTTGCAATAAAAAGACCTTCACTGCTTTTTCACCTTGATGTTTTCTTTCCTAGTGGATCTCATTGTTCAGAAGTAAGGTTTGTTTACTGAGCTGACATTTTCTATTTTTAAAAATTTCACCCCTAACTCCTGGCTTTTACATCCTATTCTGCTATGCCTTAATCATATGACAGGGCATTTTACCATGCCTCAAATCTGCCTTAACAATATGATGTCTTTATTCTCCCAGTGGAATTCACCAGGTGACATAAGTGTTGTCTTTGAATGGGAACAGATTTCTACCTCTTCCATTCTTCCAGTTCATTAACGAAATGCTGAGCAACAACAGATCCAACATATAGTACTGTATTACTGCATTCAGTAAATTATCAACGCACCACTGATTCCCTCCTCTCAGTAAATTATCAATTACCATAAATATTTATGGCTTTTTGGAAAGTTTTAAAGCCACTTTTCTTAATGATGATGCCAAAATCAATGTAAGCTTGTCTTTCAGAGAGTGCTTTTCATTGTTTTGGTATAATAATGGGATAATAGTCTTGCAGGGAATGCAGAACTCAAAGCAGCAGCTTACACAAACTTCGAAGGTGTGCTTAACGTTGCCCTCTACCTACATACCTTGAACTAACCTGAATTGCATCATATGCCCCAGAAGAACACACCACTAAATTTCCTAAAAATAATAATGTAATTTTCCTAGTGTTTTTGATGTATCAATGTGTAATACATGATCATGAGAAGTTTATTCTGACAGGTCCTTTTATTTTTGAATAACAGCCAAATGGAATAGCTAGCTTTTCAGCTTCTTTGTCAGTAAAATAATTTCTCTGCAGCTTAAAAGGTGTTTATCTAGCTCTGTCTGTAGATTTCCAGAAAGAGTGAGAAATAGCCTTGAAATCCTCCTATACCTTTACAGTGCATGCACTTTGTAAATGGTTGTGTAACCTGATAGTAAAGATAAACCTTAAAGGTTCTTTATATGACTATTATATAGCTTTATACAGACACATACTATACTATTCCTTCTCTTTATAGCTGCTGGAAGATAAAGATATGATCTTAACTGTTCTTCTGCAGTTTCAAAGGTCAGGGGACATATATAAAGCACAAAACTGCTTTTTGCAGGTTTTAGGAATAACGGAGTCAATTTCAGGGTTGGGATGCTGAGGCTTCTTCGTTGAATTGTTAAAACAAAAGTATTGTGATTTGTTTTTGGTGAAACTGAGGAGAGAGGTTGTGGCATCCTGGCTGAAAAAGCAGGGAACTTAAAATTCAGAATCTAAATCTGGGGTCAATGTGTGCTTGGGAACAGTTCAAAGCGCATGTCACAAAGAAATAAGGTCTCTGGACTCTTCTGGAGAGTGCTCATCCAAGTCTTTGCACAAATTGTTTGTGTTTTACTTTTTTTGTTCCTAGTTGTTTGAATTGCTATGGTGACTTACTCCATCTTCTTGTCTTTCCAGCTTCTAATCAGGTCTGTCATCTTAAGAATTAGCCTATATTGGGAGAAAGCCTAGTTTTGGAGCAAGATTGATATACCCACTGCTTTATCTCCCTGATTTTTTTAATATCTTAGATTCTTCTTGTCTTTGATTCTTTTTTTTTTCTCACCAATATACACTGACACAAAGCCAGGAGGTTGTAGTACCTCATATGTTCTCACTGTGGTTCCTTGCCACTGAAACAGGTGTCTTGCTACCTGATAAAAAATTTTCCTACCACCAGCTTTGCCTGTAGACACTGATCCATACATGGGCACTCACCTTTCCATTGAACAGTGCTGCCTTACTCATCATCCATGATCTCCCACACATGCTACCTCTGCCATCTCATCCTTTATAAACATTGCCCCACTGTGCCCCATTATGCTATTCTCTTGTACCTGTTTAATGGCTCTTCTTCCTCCACATGGATCTAATTTTCCTGGAGCCTAGAATTTCACTCCTTCTTCTCATTAGCTCAGATTTGACTTCTGATGTAGAAAGCTTGTTTTGAAAATTACCTCCTTCACTGTAACTACAGGTCCAGTCAAGGGTGCAAGTTCTGAATTGTATTGGGATCAAGATTTGACACTGCTGTTGTGGCATATACCTGTAAGAATCGGATTTTCTTTGTTTAAATACAGCATTACCCCTCAGCCTAAGAAGTAATTTACCAGGCAGAGCTGCCCACAGGCAGTGCAGTACCAGTTGCTGAGAGCCCCAAATATGCTGGCTGTTTGTAATTATGTGACGAGCAGATTAAAATTGTTTTTATTGTGCTCTATGGCATTTTATATATATTTTTTTTTTTTTTTGGACATCTGATATTTTATTAAAGGACCATAACTATGCAGACCTGTGCAGTATAGCAAGGGAGAAGTGTGTGCAACTTCTTTACAAAAGAAGTGTGTCTTCTTTACAGAATTACAGAGGATCCAGTCCCTCAACTGACCGGTGTGTAAGGAGAGTTTGAAGAGACCTTTTTGCTTTGAGAAAGCCTCTCCCTGTGCCCCACCAAATCCTGATCACATCTGAAAGAGCTCCTTTTGGGGGATGCACAGGAACTCAGATACCTGTCAGAGGACCATGCATGTTTGTGATGGTGTTGGGGTATCGATGGGAATAAAGGCAGGGTCTTTATTTGGCTTTTTCTTTGAAAGTTACAAGGAAAGTAGTGTTTGCTGCTTACATGAAAAACTAGAATTCTGGTTCCAGGTGAGAAGGAAAGCTGAGATGTTACCAGTAAGGCAGGAGACACTAAGTGTCCAGCTATTTACCAGACTGGCTGTTCCCTTAGGAGCCAGCAACCTTATCTACCTGTGGTGAATGTACAGTCCCCAAGGCCATGAAGATAACTGCAGCAAGAGTTTGAGTTTCATCTGTCCATGTGTCCTTTCCCATGGAGAACTGAAACCAAAGTTGTAACACACCCAGGTGATCTTTCAAAGGCAGCTCTTGAGGAAGTTTATCTTTGTTGTTGTAAATGTGCTGTGAACTATGAAGTCCAAAGTGCACTGCCCAGGTGACAGTAGGCTTTGTGCCTAGCTTCATGCTCTCCCTGTGTCCCTTCTTACACCTTCCCCACAGAAACAGGACAGGAGCTTGGCTGTTGTAGATGTGCTGCTCTGCTGCTCATTATGCTCATTGAGGTCTGAGCCCTTTTATGATGGTGGATTTTTCCAAATGATTTCTTAAAACTATGCATTTTGAGCAAGGCATTTGTGTGAGATGTTTTAGTCAGACTCAACTGAAACAGAAAAATCTTAGAGCATGCATCAAGTCTGTTTTCGTGTTCTCCATGTTTGGTCCTTTGGTTGCTGGCACCCTGGCTGTGGAAGAACTTTTTGGATTATTTTTATTCTCTCACACTGGTTAGCAGCCCAGCTTTGTGGAGGGCTGGTGCTTCTTCACTTCACAGGTCTAAATTGTGCTAGGCTAGTGCCAGAGTTGTCACAGTCTCAGGGTTGTAAGGATTGATAGCATTGGCGTTATGAGCTTTACTGCTCTTCTGTGGCTACATTCTCAAACTGAATGAGTCCTCTGGCAGAAATTCCAGGTCATTAAGCCAGCAAGCTTCCTTGCAATCCTTTTTTGTGACTAAACTCAGACTTCATCGAGCCTGAAGTTACTCTGTTTGTCCTAATGAGCCATCTACTTTGGAATAATAGGTATGGGTGCATCAGGTATGGGTACCTCTCATGTCAGAGGGCTAGTTTCTTCAGTAGTCCCAAGAAAAACCAAAGCCACTGTGGGATGCATAATGGACATGGGTGCAGCAGTGTTCCATCTGCAGCTCTAACCTGAAGTGTCACTGGTTTTGGAAGATTCCTGGTTTCTGAATGACTAGTGGTTTACATTAACAGTACCCGATTCAGATCTTACAAAATCACACAATGGTCCCTCTGAGGGGCTGCACAGCGCTCTGGGGTATCGGCCACTCCTCCCAGATTTGTGCCATCAGGGAACTTGATGAGGAGGCACATGTGGATGTCAGGTGTGACAGTGGTCTGTAATCCAGTTCTCTCACAAGAAGGGAAAGTCTGCCTTCCTCCAGACTTTCTCCCTGATCCCCTGGGTCAGGGATTCTTGAGAACTAGCCTTGGCAGTGAAAGCTGAATGCATTCAGTGTCTCTGCCTTTTCTGCAGCCTCTCTTGCAGAGGTCCCTGCTCCATTCAGGGCCAACATTTTCCATAGTTTCCTTTGTGTTATTGGTGTCTTTGAAGAAGCCCTTCTTGTTATTCTTGACATTCTTAGCCAGATGTAATTCCAAATGGGCCTTGAACCCTTTGAAAACAGAATGTCGAATGTCCTGGACTGAATCTTAGTCTGACCCTAAATGGCCCATCTGTAACACCAGTGAACCTCAGGTAACAGAATTTGAGCAAGTGGAGAACAAGCTTGCTGCTTGTTAGACTTTTAATCATTAGTGGCTTCAGGACATCCTAACCCAGAAGCTGCATTTTCATGTTGTGTTTACTAGCCACTCTTGGACTCATCTCTTTAATCTCTTTGCATGTGCTACCACAGCACAGAATTCTACAGATTTTAGCAATGTTTAGTGAAAAAGTAGTGGGGTTTTGGTTTTTGGCTTTTTTATTCTTAAAGCTATTTGTCACTAGGGATAGTGTTTTCTCTAGAAAATTGCACTTCATCTGACATAAATATCTGTGTTGTCTTACTACCAAGGAATGTCTGCCTGATGGCAAGTTCTCTCTAGATTCTGTGCTATTGTTGACACTGTTATAAATGAAAATTTGTCCAGCCAAATTAAAATGAAAAACATAAAATATTTATTTTGCAATCAAATTCTATCTAGCCAGCCACAAGGAAAGAACAGAGCTGAGCCTGGGGTTGGCTCTGGGTGTGCAACAAGAAGTCAGCCTCAGCAGAGGTTTTCCTCTATGCCCACACACCTCCATCCTGGCACAAGCGGTTTTTATAGGGAAAATTCCGCCTGAGGCCAAGATTTCAGCAGTCAGTCTTTTCTTCCATTCAGAGTCCATAGGTTAATAAGATTTTCTTTTTTGGTGATGAGGAAGAACAATTCAGTGTCTGGAGTTGTTGAATCCCTTGATGAAGTTTACAGGAACGCTGCACTCAATTGTATTTGCCCGAGGATTTCCATGAAATCCATCTGGGGTCCTTCACTCAATGATCAGCGCCTGGGGTCCCCTTATCTCTCCAGCCATGGCCCATTTCCTGGCCGAGCCACTTCCTTTTACTTGTAAATCGGGTTCTAATATACACCAGGTCTCGCCTGCGAGGGTAGGGGGGACTCCTAATACAAACGTGTATATTCCAACAAATATTCAGTATCACATATATCATACTAGAAATGGCGCAAATTATATCTACTCTACATAACAACAGCAAATGAAAGTTTTGCAGTTGCTTCATTCACATATACTGAATTATCCATTTGAATGAAAAGTACACCTGGTACTCTTACTCACTTGGTGTATGTTCATTTGTGTTTTCTGTTGTCCCCACCATTTTATTTTGTCAGAGACTTGGTTTTTTAAATGACAGGACTACTTAATACTTGTCTTCTAAGAGCAGTGTATATAAAGTTACATCCTAGGTGAACAATTAGGCCTGCTTAAAACTGAAAAAAATAAATATTCAGAGGGTTATTTATGTCAGGGGTTCTTTTCTTTACTCTGGAAATTTGTATTTTTCTCTCACTTTTTTTGTCTCTTCCTTGCAGCATCAGCCACTATGTGCTGGTGATGTCACTGACCATATTTATGATGGTGATGAATGGACTGGCCCAGCTGTTAACTACACAGAGACTTGGACTTCCCAGAAGGAATAAGCACCATTCCATGTGATGAAGCATCCTCAGACTTCCTCTGAACCAGCCTCCAGCTCTGGAATGTAAATAAGGGTTTATGGACTAGTGTGCCAAAATCCCATCCAGCGATCAGAGTGCTGTGTTGATACAGATTAAATGCTGTCACATGACTGAAATTTGCATTTGAGGGTTGCCATTTAGACACCAATGGGAATATGGGAATAAAAAAGCCTCTTTTTATTCTTTAAGTGTACACATTTCTTGAAAATGAAAACAGCCACAAAGTTGTTTTTAAAATACATAGGCAGCTGTCTTTTGGGTTGTGCTTTTTGGGGAGGTGGGTTTTTTTCTTTTTTTGTTGTTAAACCTTGGCTGCCAGCTGTTTATACATACTCTCATTAGGAGACTGCAGAGTTCCAGCTTCATTTCATGTCTTGCATAAGCACCTCCCAGACGAAGGCATGAATGAAATCAGTCTGTGCAGATCCCTGGTTTGTGTGTACCTGGCGTGGCACACGTGTTGGAATATCTCCGGAACGGGCTGTGCTTTTTGCAAGCCGTGTCAGCGTGCCTGGGAGAGTATCTTGAGGCAGGCTAAGGCTGGTGTGCTGTGAGGCTGTTGCTGTAAGACAACATCTTTCTGCTCATCCTGCTGTGAATTGCTGCTGCTGACTGTGCTCTCCTGCTGCCTCCTGAGCTTGGGTGGGCTGAGCAGTATGACACTCGGGCAGCTGATCCAAATGAAAAGGAACCTGGTAAAATAGCAGGCAAATTTCCTGGGCCAGCTCATGACAGGGTGGGCAGGAAGGTTAGGGCTGATTGTTTCCATAGCAGCCTAGAGTTAGATCAGCATAAAGAGGTCATGAAACTGCAGCTGGAGTTGCTGGTTTTCAGAAAGTGATGCCATGTGGAGCCTTTTTTTTTTGTTTGCTTGTTTTTCTTTCCACTTGTGTTCTGCTTCTGATTACAAGCATCAGTAATGGCTGCAAAATGAATCTAATGCAGACTCCCTGTGCACTGATTACAAGTGAGAAGCAAGGAAAAGAAAAACATGTTGTTCATTCTGGCCCATTCTGTGATGGCATCACTAAAAATGTGCTGTGTAATATCCCACTCACTTGCGAGTGTCACAGTCCCAAGTAGCAGCCGGGCCTTTCTATCTGGGAGCTGATACATATGGTGCATGATGCTGGCAGCCAAGGCTAGACATGCATCATGGGGGCTTCTCCAATGCTCTTTCCAGCCATCTGGCTTTTGGCCATGGTCACGTGTCTGTTAAACACTCTGAAAACTGGTCATCCCTCTGCAGGAAGTTTGGCTGGGAAAAACTGGTTACAAACCTCCATCTGCTTGTTGGGTACTATTAAAAATGGCATCACAGGCCTGCAGTCATCCATGCAGCTTATGAGTACCTCATGAGTGTGTCTGAGTACTGTTAAGGGAGTAATTTTTTCCACTAGGTGGTGGTCCAGTGGTCTTATTGGGCATGTTGCCTCACAGTTGGCCTCAGTTGCAGATATTTTGCATTTGTTACAGGCTCTACCTGCAGACTGCATGCCTCAAGGTGGACACGTGCCTGGTACTGGTGGTTGTACCCTACAGCCAAGGCAAGGAGCAGCTGGAAAGTTGCCACTATGGCAAAGCCTCTGTATAGGCATGGGAAGGTGCCACACTGGTTCCAGGATCCAGTGAGTGTCTGCTGTGAAGAGCTATCCCCACCTGAGCCTCACTCCACAAGTGTGATACAGCACACTGTATCATTGTGGGTACTTACTGCATCCTCAGCTTTCTGTGACCTAGCTGATGTCTTGAGACCTCTGTCCACAGTGCTTCCTTTCAGTACACAAAGCTCTAAGCCATTGACCATTGCTGGAGTGACTGCTTTGCAGAACTACTCTTTATAGACCAAATTCACTCATGGGAGCAGCTGAACAGCTGGCATTGATATGTAGAAATTGACTGAAAAATTGGGAATGTGGGACTCAGGGCTGCCACCCATAAGTCACACCTTCTGCAAGCTCATCAGAACTGCTTGTTATCTATGACAAGACAAAGTGGATGTCCTACCTATTGGGAGGTACATACTGCTGGCACTGCAGGGTCCCTGGGAGAATGCAGAGGAGCTCCAGCCTTATGCCTTTTTTTTACCACAGGGGCCTGGTAATAAAACAGCATCTCAGCCCACTGTGTCTGGTGCTGCTTATCTGTGGTGGTAGGAATAATCTATGTACTCTGGTATGCAGGCAAGTGGAAATGAATGTATGAAGTGCAACCTGCATCAGTTACTCTTTCTGCTTATGGTTTCCATAGCACCTTTTTCTACAAAGTGAGTTTTATTTCTTATGTTGTTCCTTGTAAGAGAAGAAAGGGAACAATGAGCACTGGAGAATATTTACAATATGCGTGTTGTTTTTCCCCAGTGCTGCTCTGCAGGGGTTTGTTCTTATTTGCCATTTGCTCTGGTTGGGCCATGGTACTAGCAACCTCAGCTACCCTTTCCCTTTCCCCCTCTGGTTCATTGCATTTCTGTGCTATTTGTGAATTCGTTTCTATCAGAGGCCACGGGAGTGCTGGAGAGCAGCTCTCATGGAGAGGCAGGATTGGCTGTGCTATTCTCGCGTCTCCCCAGGGGAGGCTCTTGCTGGAGTTTTGGCCTGCACTTCTGGGTTGACTCCAGCATGGAGAGGTGTCAAAAATTCTCCCACTCAGCTACTTTACACAGCCCCATGGGGTGTGTGACAAAGTCGACTCTTCCCTCCCACAGATGCGTGTTCTCCCGAAACAAATGGCATCAGCAATAAAACATCCTCCCCAATCTTAGCAGCTAAAGTAGGGAATAAAATTCTGTGTTTGGATGGGTTTAAGCTTTCATTTGTTCTGCTTGTGGGTCTTCAAGCATCATCATCCCTCTTCATACAGTTTCAACAGGATTCAGGCCACAGAAGGGGGTTCTAAGCCAGCAGAGGCTTCCAGCACACATGAAGGATGTGAAGGCAGAATTTATCCCAAGCCCTTCTGCCTGCCTTCTTTCACTTGCAGCAGAGCTGCACAATCTCTGACTGTGGAGCAGGTGAGGCTCCAGAGAGTGAAAACCTTAGGCTGGAAAAGGCAAGTAGATGGACACTGTTATTCATGCCAAGGGTGGCACAGTTTTAATTTTTTTAAAAAACTGAAAATCTCTCCAAAGCTTCTGTCTTCCTGATTTCAGATCCATGGATCCATGGAAGAGCTAACCATAAACCTAGAGTGCCCATCAGGTGGTATAATGAAAGAGAAACTATACTGAAGAACAGCTGATAGAAAGGTCTTGTAATCTTCAGCACTAGGAATTGTTCACTGCTTTTTTGTTATTGAAGTTGCACACAGCAGCCTTTTGATATCTGCCCAGGGAGTGAGCTCTTTCTTCAAAAATGATGAAGCTTAGATTGTATCAAGACTTCTTATGACTCAAACTAAATAACTTCCCCTTCTCCCTCACGGAGTAAATCAGATTTTACAAGCTTTGGCAATTTCAATGCATGCCGTGCCTGTTAGTTGTAAGTCTGGTACAGTCTTCACATTTTTGAATGAGAACAATGATATGAATGAACATTCATGGTCTCACCCAAACCTTAAACTGTGGTATCTGGTTTGGAGAGGCCACAATGCAAATGTTTTTTTCAGCTCTTACGACCCCAGCTGAGTTGTAAGGATGCGATGCTCATTACTTCTCCAGAGTGTTTGTGTGAACCCTGCAGTCCCTATTCCCATGGCTTTGGAGTGGTGGGGGTACTTCACCCAGATGTCTTTGGCAAAAAGGATGAGAGCTTGGAGGGTTTCATTCTTCTGCATCTGTTAGATGTGAGGCTCTGTGAGCAGGAGCCAGTTGAAGAGAATATTTTTGGGAACTATAATTGTGGTAGTGAAGGAAGAACTCCTGTCTTGCACCTGCTTGGGGGTGTGCTGTGTCTCACAGTGGTGGGACATCTCCAGATGCCTTCATCCAGCCTGAAGGTGAAAAACTGTCTTCTCCTGTATGTTGTCTTTGGGAAGCTGCTTGGTGAGCTTCTATGGCTGGGGAAGGTCTGGGAACCCGTCTTGCAGAGCTGCCAGGTGTGTGGTACAGCCCCAGGTCAGTCCTGGTTATCCATCCATGAGACAGGGTTTGTGGTGAGCTGGGACTGACCATCACAGCAGCTGGTGGTCACCAAATGATCTGCAGTTCTCTCTGGTCTCTCTTGGACTAGTTATGTTCATAAGAATGTGTAGAATCCAGTTCATCTGCTTACAGAGGCTCTAAATTCAGCTGCTTTCTGGAAGAGCTTCCTTCTCAGCCCAGGGCAGGACACAGTACTGTAGCATTTGAGGACTGAAAAGAGGAAGAAGAAGGCTGAAAGCATGTCACTCTCCCTCTTCCCATAACCTGTGAAATCAAGCTTGTTGACATTTTCATTATTTGTTTATTTATTGACTTATGCTTGGCATAACTTTCTAACTTTGAAGGTGGATAATGGTAAAGGCAATGACAACAGACCTTGTTTTGTTAGCATTTTATTTTCCCTGTGAGTTGTAAGAGCAAATGCCTTTAATGTTACATAAAGTGAAGTTGACTTAAAGATTTACCTTTTGCTCAGGTCAATACTGCTGACAAACCTGTTAATAATAGCTGGATATCATCCAGTGCTTTCTCTGCACTGGGGAGAAAAAGCACCAGACGAAGTTCCCCCAAGCCGTCTGTGACTGCAGTGGGACATGGGCAGGGATGGAGCCCACTTCTGCTCTGAATTTCCTACCATCTGCACCCTCTTTCTCAATGTGTCACCTCTGCTGCAAGGAGGCCCTTCCTGACCTGAATTATCAGGAACTGGACCCAGTGTACAGCCACCAAGTCCTGCACACCCGATGCTGGGGCCAGTGGTCGAGCAAGGGACAAGGTGGTGTAGAATCAGGTCTGGGGAATTTAAATTGAAATCACTGCAAAAGCAATCACACCTGGGTCCAAAGTTTTTACCTCAAAGTGAGAAGGTAGGAGAAATATGAGAAAGCCATGTGTCACTACCACAGCTCTTCACTGTTGCCACTGCCTTCTCTTCCTTCTCCAGGGGTTTGCAGCTCCAGCACTACCTGCCCAAGCCTGGCTTCAAGCTTCAGCAACCACAAGCTGATCCAAAGGGCACATGTCCAGTAACAAACATTGCACAATTGAACCACTGGCATTTAGGGCTGGGGAAACCTCTGACCAAGACCTAGCCTCCCCTAATTAAACTTAGCTTATCGCTCTTGTGGAAATGCTGAAGGACAATGCATTCTCAGTGCAGTTCTCATATTGACTTTCTGTGGGGTAACCTTTAATATCTCAATAGATGTGACCTTTCAGTGATGGACATCATTATTCTGCCTTCTTGGTATGTGAGGCAGTGCAAGACAAAAACTGCAGAGTAATTTCAACAGAGGCTGAAATTTGGTGGTGTGAGTTGTGGTGAGCACACAAGCAGAGACAGACTCTGAAAATGCTGCGATTTTATTTCTGTATCAATTTCCATATTAAGTTAAGAGACACTAGAACTTACTGTACAAAGCACTGCTATCCAGAACTATATTTAGCTGCTTAGAAATTTGTGTCTCCATCTCACTAGCTCTCCAGACGTGAGTGGATATTTTCCATCAAGGGCTTGTTATATCTGACCTAATGTGAAAGGAAAATATCTGTTTCATCACCATGCATTTTTGCATACAAGTGGTATCTTTCTGTGTCTTTCCTAACCTACTTTAACACATTATATTTCCTTTAAAATGCTACAAACTTACTTGCTTTAATGTAACTTAATTAACTGGTGCTTTAATTAACTGGTGGTTACAACCAAGAGAAGAAATTAACGTGTGTAATTTTTAAAGAATTACATAGTGCAGGAAAACCTCCTAGTATTTGGGATGATGGCCAGATCTCCATCTAGGACCTGAACTGAATATAAGCCTTCTAAAATTTGTCTGAGGCTTCTCATTTCCTGAGGCTTTATTTCCCCACCAATCCCAAACAACCATGCAGTGAACCTTGCCTAAGATTTTGTTTTCCCAAGCGTGAGGGTTTCCATTCAGAGTCCCTCCTACCTTTGCTTCTCCAGCAGTCCGTGTCCTGGGTGGCCCAGGCCCTTATCTGCCAGCCCAATTCTACAGGAGGATCTTAGGAGCATTTTTCAGCCAGTGCCCAAACCCAGGAGAGTCAGGAGAGTTTTCTCCCGTTCAGTGGGTCATGATGGCAGCCAGTCTATCACGGGAGAGCCCATTTGGTTAGTTTGCTGCTACTTTGTTTGTTTGTTTAGGAGTTGGTTTTTTTGTTAATTTACACTTAAAGTTTGAGGTTTAGTTTTTTTCAAGTAATGATAGTGAGACCAGCTGTCGGCATGAATTTGTTTTAATATGACTCAATCTGAGCAGTGTTCAAGCTTCCTCTTAGAAAATGTAGCTGACTGAGGGCTTTTTTTTTCAGGCAGTTTGCTTGACAGAGAATAAATTTTTACAAAAAGTTGCTCTACAGAGCAAGGGAACAGACTGTCATTTTCCCTTCCTGCTGCTCATTTCTTGCAAAAGTACCTGACATCTGGGGAAAAGCAGCCTTTTCATTAGTGGGTGCAGGGAAGGCCCACGGGCAGGAGCGCAGAATAACTGGCTCTGCAATTTATAGAACTGCAACTAATTGTGTTTTAAGGCTCTCTTTCAGTGAGGCACTATTGCTGCTTATCATTCCAATAAATATATTGGAACTGAATGGCAGTAACTGTATTTCTCTCCTTGTGGCAATTTTAATTCTTTGTGAAAAATCATAGCAGCTCTGAATACAAAGCGACAGAGCACAGGTAAGTGGAGGTGACATTCCCCTGTATTCACAGCAATTAACCTCAGGAGGGAAAGAAAAATTAAAATGGTCACTAGTGTATGGGAGAATTACCTTGTGATACATTGCAAATACCCTTGTAGACAGTGATTTAACTTAATCTGTGCCAGAGTTATGCAAATATGCTTATGATAACGTTTGACAGCTTGATCCCTTTCTCACTCTGGGAGTGGAGGAGGAAGATGGATCAGTGTACATGTTTCTAGAGGCAAATTTTGTGATACTTGTCAGGTTAGAGCTAACTGGCATTATTTATTTGCTTACTTTTCAAGTCTGTGAATGTGCCTCACCATTAAGAAGACGAACACAGTAATGATTCTGTTTAATTAAGGGAGAAATAACTTTCTTGCCAGTTCTAAGTGTCGCCTGATCTATCTGAGGTGTCAGAGGACTGGAGAACTGCAAAGGGCTGAGGAAGCATTATTTGTGCTCAGCGTGTGGAGCTTTATGAAAGCAATTTACATATTTGCACACTGAAGCATAACTACCAGAACATAAGCAGAGTGATAAATGATTAACTATAAAGATTGGCAGCTTGGGAGAAAATCCAGCAGAACACTTAAGCATGTGCTTAACTTCAAACAACCTGGCCCTGCTCACAGAGTCAGGGTCTCTCTTAAGTCTGGGAATCTGCCCCCCGCACTTTGGTTAAATATGTGCTTAAGTGACCAGAAGTACCAGTCTGGCTAAGCAAGCTTGTAAACAGGAAAAACTTTCTCGCAGAATGCTTTTAAATCCGGATGGCAGCTGTAAGCAGGACTTTAAACAGATCAGAGCTCATCACAGATGGAGCATCCCCAGCTCCTATTGATGAAGTGGGAATTGTCTGTTGCCTAGCATTTCTCAGACAAAGTGCAAAACCAGAGGTATTGCAGCAAAAGACTAATCTAGTCTGCCCATTTCAGCACAATGTTTTGTGCATTTGTTTTTAATTTTTGGGAACAGAAACATGCTAAATATTTTATTGCTGTTCTGTGAAAATCGCGCTCTGCTTTGGCCAAATGTTGCTTTCACTAAATGGTTTCATTGAAAATAAGATTTGGCCAAAAAAAAAAAAAAAACAAAACCAAAAAGCCCCAGAAAACAAAACCCCAACCTCCCAACAGTATTTCAATTTTCCAGTAATTTGAAACTCTTCTCTGGCATTCATCTTGCACCCACCAAGGATCCTATAAGTAAGTTTGCTTCATCATAAGCCACTTTCTTACAGTGTATTTGGAAGTTCCTGAAGCTGGGGGTTGAAGAAGCACAAGCTCTGAAGCACAAGCATTAAGCAGAAGTTGAAGGCCCAGATGAGGGTCATTCTGATAGAGCTGGTTTTGGTCTCCATGTAACAATCCAGGAATGTTTCCATGCACCTGGGTGAAATTTGCCAAACAAGTATTACAAATGAAGTCCACTGCTTTCTCCTTTTAGCCCTTCTAAAGGAGAATATTTGGGCTTGTACCTTCTGTCAGAGTGAATTGCTCCTCAAATTACTCCTCCCACCTCGAGCAGATACCTGGGAGCTATGGCTCCTGTACATTCACCAGGCATTCACTCAATCCTTATGGGCTTTTATGTCACCACAGAGTAATACATGCTGCTGTTGCATGCTCTTTCCATTTTGGGAAGCTTTTTGGCTCTATAATTATTTTTTAAATTTTTTTTTAATCTCTGCTGCTATAATCTCTCTTAAACCAGAAGTTCTTGGTGTCAGTGTGATGGTGTCTTTCATTCAGGAGACAAGAAGGAAGATGATAATCTCCTTTTCTGGAATAAATGTGAATGATTCAGTGCCCAAAACATAGACTCTGGATAATTAACAAGAAAAAGGTAAAAATATTTTTCCAGGGCTCAAATTAAGATCTAAGCAATAAGATACTGTTACTGGAGTGTGTTGCCAGCCTGAATAGCCAGGGAACAAGCAAGAAAAATAGGATCTAGAAAGTCCTGGAGACAGAAAAAAAAAGTTGGAAACACAGTTTGGAGAGATGGATGAAGATTCTTATAAAAATATGAGTGCAGACTAGAAAATGATAAATTATCTCTGATTTGATTCAGAGTGTCTTCAAGGCTTTTGTATTTTTCTTTTTAAAATCAACAAGTTTACATCAAATTACCTGAATCCCTCAGCAATTTCTCCTCCTAATCTTTCAAGCTAACTTGAAAGATGCTGAACAATGATCAAACAGCATGAGACACACCTACAATGAAAGCAGTCACACTTTTGTAGTCAGAGGGTGGGGGGACTGGAGCTTTCTCCCTATCTCTTTCTCCCTATGGGTTTTATGCTTCTGTAAGGCATGAACCTTGGATATAAGCCAACAGCTGTCAAAATCCACAGGAATTTCCTAAAGCCTGTGGAAGCCAATGGATTGAAAGGTCAGTTGTAGATAGATCAACAGTCAAAGTGCTCTCTCAGAAGCACAAGTTAAAGGCTGGTTATTACAAAATACAAGTGCTTACATTTTTTGTAAGTTTGCTGTCATTCCTTTTTTACAGCCAGGTTTAATATGCTGGACCTATATGGAAGTTGTGGCTTTTTGGAATGTTATTGCAGGTGCCACACTGCTGAAGCTTTTCTAGGTAATGGGTCAGGTGGCCACAAGCTGATTTTCTTCTCATATGCAACCCACCCACTCCCTCCACCAAATCCTCCAGCTCCCTTGGTCTCAGATTTGAAATCTCAATATTTACTCAAAAGTCTTTGTGCATTGATCAACCCATAAGCTTGGGCAGGAACAACACATGATCAGAACTGAAGAGGGAAAAACAACTAACATTAATTTTCACAACCAATCCTGGTTCCTTGGGAAGAAGATATATCAAGGTGAATGTTTTCACTGGCAAATTAACCTGAGAATTGCTGAGGGATGTGGAAGAGGAGCTGACAACTCTTCCGTTACCATTATTGAGTGGTTTTACTTCTATTACTAAAGAAAACAACATATATATGTTATATATATATTTTTGGGGAGATTTTTTGTCCTTTTCTTCTGGACTCAGACAATTAAGAAATCAGTAAATCACATAAATTCAGAAGAGGTAAGTGTATTGTTTTCTGGTTTAAACCAGTTCTTTTGTGTTTTGTCTTGCCTGTAAAATCCTTCCTGTTTCTCAAATGCAGGATAAGTAGGCAATATATGCCAGAAAATATGTGATAATAAATGTTTAACTGCAGTCTTCCATTGCACATGCTGAAAGTAAGAAAAGGGGGAGGGGAAATGGACATGTTAATGATGTCATATCATTATCATATTTTCTTAACCTAGCATGGGAGGAGGATGCATTATTCCCTGGACAGAGACTAAGTATATTGACTTCAGCTATTCCTCAGCTGGAGCTGTTTTTCAGTGTGTGAGCACAAAAAGCTTTAAGGAATAATGCATTAAAATGCTATTATCCTTGGAAAAAGCTATATTCAGCTGTCTTGGCCATTATGTAGGTGAAAACACAATGGGTACCAAGACTGCTGAGTACATTTGCATAAGATTAGTTAAATCATCTAAGCAGAATGTCCCCCCTGTCTGTTTCACCCCATGCTCAGATGCTAGGGAGCCTGGAAGCAAAAGGAGAAAGAAGATGGAACACTGCATAAGCACTTTCATTATTTTTTTTTCATTATTTTAAATAGGAAGCACAAAAGGTGGGGAGGAACTGGCTAGTCATGGGAAATGCCAGTGGGGAAGAGTGGCTCCTCTGGGTTCTGTCACAGTGTGCAACTTTGGGTAACTTGATAAAGTGTTTGGGGTCATTTTTTTGAGCTTGATTTAATTTTTAACAAAATGTCAGAACACCAAAATTCCCTCTTCAAGCCACAGCATTCAGTAGAATGGTCAGTTTTTCCCCTGTGAAATGGAATTGTTTGAGAGGATGACCCACTCACATTTTATCCCTCCTCTGAAAGGTTAATGGCCTACCTGGACATGAAGGGCAATTTCCCTTGTACTTGCAGCAGAAATCTGATCTCCTTAGGGGCTTCTGGGAATCTCAGTGATTCAAATAATACCCCCACTCCAGCATCAACTTGAATGCCATTTACCAGGTTGTGACTGCCTGGTGCCAAAAAGGTAAAATGTTACTTGTTGGAGCCAAGAGAGACTCTGGCCTTTCTGGCACAGCACCACTGATGGATGAAGCTCTTTCTCTGGGTTGCATTCATGTAGTTCAAAGCCTTTGCAGGGAATTTAGAGAATATGTCCCCAGAATGTTGTGCTTTGGAAAACAGGCATAGGGATTGGAGCATGTTAGCTCAGCTGTGGTTTTACTGGCAGTATGGGACATGAATAACACAAAGTTTTCATTTGGCCATAGAAATGACTAAATAGAAGTACTTTGCCACTTAGGGAGTGTTGCATTCTTGTCCTGTCTCAGCATTTTCAGATACAACAGATGAAACAAATTACATTATGCAAGCACTAAAAGAATGCATTGTTAGCCCCATCTTTAATTTGCTTGCAAATAAATAAACACAAGTAACTTATGTTGAAGGTACTGTGGGTGGAATTTTTGCCTTGTGCTGGCCCATAGAACATATATACATGTGTGTGCATCTGTAGGTGTGACCCATAAGTTGTTCCTGCTGCATGTGTTGCCTGCTGAGTCTCACAGTGTAGGAGAAAGCACATGACTGCACATCCCTTATTTGCATTCCAGTTGTATACAGCTTTGGCAATTTATTTATGCAGTTGGATGTATGCAATTATTAATAACAGAGCCCACAATAAGTCCCAATTAATGTTGCCTCAGGAATCTTCCTTTATGTTGTGCTGGTTTCTGTAGATTTAAACACTCAGCATTAATGATGCATTAATGTTGTTTTATCTCGTGGTTTGGGGGTTTGTTTGTTTTTTAATTCAATGCAGTGTTTGCAGTATATAATCTTCCATTTATTTTGTTCTCTTTGCTCAGCAGGGACACTTTTTCCACTGACTCTTTATGAGACTTCTTCATGAGTATGAAAGCCATTTATCGTTATTAGTTGTATATTTTGCTCATCACCTCTCTTGCATTTATGAATTAAATATTTATTGATTTTTTCCACAAAGAAGAATGCCCCACTGCTCAGTAAGAACAATTACCAGCATCTATGCACAGAGAACTGTAAGGAAAGCAAATCTTCATTACTTCTGTATGCACTTCCATGTCAGAAGTGACAGAAACTGAATCTGCCTTTTAATGTAGGGCTGGGTATTTTCTTTCCAGGAATCTCTATAATGGGCTGTGAAAGAAGAGATTGCATCTGTTTGTTTTGTTTCTTTTCTTTTTTTTTTTTTTGTGATACACAAGCAAAAGTGAAGGAATTATTTTTCTTCTCTTCCCCACTTTTTGCTTGTAATCTCATTGAACTGATAGGTATTCATCCTGATATCATATGAAACTGTTATAACTATATCTGAAAGTGATTAGCTTACTCTCAGTTTTTCATTTATTAATTTTAAGGCTCAAAGGATCAATGTGATCAGCTGCCAGATATTGCTGCATGAAGCCTACAGCCCTGACTGGGTCTTGCTGCAGGAAGGTGTGCAACCCTGTGCTGGAAATGGTGTGTTCGTGTAGCATACAGGACAAATCCCCATCACCTCTGAAAACAGGGAGATTGTTTCCAGCCTAGATAATGTGCCTTCAAACTGCAGCCAAGGAATTTGATGCTGAGTCTCTCGCTAAAGCATGGAAATGCCCTGTCAAAGGAAGCAGTCACAGAAAATTACTTTGAAATTGTTTCCTCTCCCCAGCAATATCCTGTATTGTTTGAAGTTATGTCCCATGAGCAGAAGACTTAGTGGACCCTGGGAAGGCTGTACTTCTGCTCCCTTCCCCTGGCTGCCTGGCCATGTTCCTCAAGTGTCCAGGTAGGAGCCATTCAGACAAATGGTATTGTTGACCCACTGGCCAGTTGTGCCTGGTCTTGGCCATGTGCTTTTCCCTGGGACCTCTTATTCTCTTGGATTGCTATGTCTCATCAGTCACATGGAAGTTCAATTGTTTTTGAGACTTATACCTCTGAGACTCCTTTGAATTCAGCTGAAATTGGCTGAGAGTGAGAGGCAGAGAGGGATGAAGTCTTTTCTACTAAGGACACAGGCTAATAACTGGCCTCCCAATGACCATCCTTGTCTCTCCTCCCTTATTGCAGCCCTTGGCAACTGGAAATTAAAGACAGCTCATGCCCTCTGGCAGAAATCATCTAGGTGGATCACACATTTTTTGGCAAATGGCGTTTTTGCCTCTGCACTTTGTGATCCAAATGGGCCAAAACTAACCCCGTCCTACTGTTCACCAGTGATTTCCTTGAAGTTGGAAGGGTGCTATGAAGACCTGAGCTTTGGCTTTTTTTTTCTCAGTCTTGATGGTGTTCAGGAAAGAAAGGGAGCTTCTGTGCCCTGTGAGGTTGCTGGGTCTGCGCTGGGCTGGGTCTGTGGCTGAAGCTCAGACCCTTGTCAGGGAGCTATTATGCACTGGCCCCTCCTGAGTGTACATGCAGATGTAGTGGCTTTTTTTCAACTTCTTTTTTTCAGCTGGGATGGCACCACTGGGATCACTATAAGGACAGACAAGAAAATGTGGGTGAGGGCCCTTCTGCCCTGCATCCTTCACTGACAGACACATTGGGTTTAACTCTAGTGGAGCCAGCAAGCTCAAATGGCTTCATGTCGGCTGCATTTTTTACTGGACTCCCATAAGAACACTTTTTCTTTTGCCAGCACTTGGAGATTTGCTTCTCTTTTTGAAGAAATAGAAACATAGAGAGGAAAAAGCCTTTCCTCAGCAGCACTGTTGACACAGCCACAGTTTTCATTATCTGTACTTTTCTTCTGCAGCAGCAATAATGTCACCTCCCTCGTCTCCTGGGGGCTCTCCTGACACATCAGCCAAGCGCCCAGAGCAGGATTGCCATGGAATGGCTTTTGACAGGAAGGGCAGCTCGTGCCCTGCAGCTGCAGGGACGGACCGAGGCCGGCGCAGGGCGAGCGCTGAGCGGCTCAGGCATCGTCGGGCTCCTCAGAACACTCCTTAGTCTGCTCTTCTTGAGGGACTTCTCCCCTCTCACTCCTGATGGGTTCATTTCTCCCTGGGGCTGCAGCCCTGTGTTTGCTGGTCTGAAACACCTCTGTAGTGATCAGCTCAGAGGATTGGAACTGAAGGTGATTTTCTGTGTCTTGGCTAAGGAGGTTTGGGTTAGCGCTTTCTCACCAGGCACCAGCCACAGAGGCCATCCAAAGCTGGGCTCTGATTAGTCATCCTCCTACAATTTAAGCTCTAGTGATAATGCACCTTCATTTTATTGTTTCTACCGTAAGTCATTTCTTTGCAAGATGCTTTCCTCTAGCTAAGGGTGTGTTGCCCTTCATGGAGGTGACCATGCCACTGGGATCAATACCCCTGAGGGGCAGGAACAACAGTGCCAGGAGGTCCAACTGGAAGCATTGCTGCCCTTTGATGTTAAAACCCCAGCCTGTATGATAAGGTGAACAATCCTCACTGAAATATGCACTCCCCATCTCTCTGTCCTCCCCCACTGGTGTTTCTAGGGTGAGGGGCTGCAGTGGGAAGACCCCATCCCTTGAGGTGCTGGGATGCTCTCAGGGATGCAGAGGGAGGGGGTTAGCTCCATATCCTTTGTTGTTACACTTTACCCCCTGGGCAAAAACAGGTTCCAGTGTTCCAAGGGGCACTTTGGTCTCAACAGGCCCAGCAGGGAGAGCCCAGGGCTCTGCAGCAGCTTGGTCCCTGCCTGTTGGAAATGGCCCGGCTCTGCCTGACAGTGATACATTCTCCAGTGGCATCAATCCAGGCACAGCTTCTCCTGTGTCAGCTTTGTGATGAAAGATACTCTCCTCTGCCACCTCCTTCTCCTCCTCCCCAGGACTGAATCTTTGAAAACTGTGGCTGGCTTTCAAAAGCCGGCTGTTAAAACACTGGCTGCTAAAAGAGATAACAGCGTGCCTGTCCATGAAAGCCAACCATCCTGGGTGAGCTCATGGGAAAATCTGATCTAACCTGCCTGTCTGAGCAGTATTTATAAGCACTGCTAACCAAGGATTAGGCAGCCCAGCTGCACTGATGTAGTCAGTAAAAGCAGCTGTTTATATTTTGAACTTTCTGATAAGCAGGGTTTTATAAAAAAGTCACAAGGCCACACTTTTTTTATCCTTTTTTTTTTTCTTTTCTTTTCTTTTTTTTTTTTGGGCAAAGCCTCTAGAGGAACAAGCAGTACTTCAAAACACTGCTGCCTCCATTTATTTAAACATTTCAGGATCTTGCTGTCATGTTCCCACCCCCTATCCCAAACCTCAGCAAATAACAAGCTTTATTTTTGACACTGAAAAGGAAGCCAGGATGCATTCAACAGAGCCTTACAGGATGCAAATTCCTACAGTTGCACCTATGGTGGGCATGTGGAGCTGATTTTCACCAGCTGATGAGCTGGTGCACTGCTGACTGTAGGACTGGGATTTTCAATCAGGTCTGGCCAAAACACAGCTGGTTTATCCCTCTCCATTTGGACAGCTGCCCCTGGGCTATGGGTTTCAGCTGACTTGTTCAGACAGAGGGGCTGGAGAATGATGGGAAGCAGCTAGGAAATAAGGGTTTTCCTGCTAAGCCAAATCGGTGGGACTGCTGGGGTCTTCCTGATGGTTCCAATGGTCCTCCTCCCGCCTTGGGCTCCTTCAGGTGGGTGTCCTGAGCTCCTTCTATGTGAGGGTTTGGTAAATGGCTTTTATGTCGAGGCAGAGAGGCTTCTAGTGCTGCTTATGGATCTGTGCTGCCTAACCATTGTGCCCAGGGTTCTTCCCACCCCCTTCTGAACATCAGAGTGCTCCCATGCCCAGCTGCTCTTGAAGGAGCTTCCCTCCTCTCTGGGGAGGTTTGTGATATCCCGGGAATGTTTTTTATTTTAAATTCAGCTGTTGTTTGTTGTTAAAGTGCACTAATCCTCTGATTCCACCCCAGAAGGATTGGAAACCCTCTGTTTTGTGTTTCTCAGCAGTCAGCATTTTCACTAGATGAGACTGAACGATAAGGGGTGTTTACTTAGGCCCGAGGTTATGTGATACTAGAATAAAGTTAATAAAATAAAAGAATTATTAATATTTTACTTAGCTTTAAGTATTTATTTTTTCTGGCTATTCCTTCAACCAGCTATCTTTTTGGAGTAGTTCATTATCTGCTGCTACTGGGGCTGGGATATTCTGTTTCCTCTTCCTCTGATTTTAAACCTGACTATTCTGGTTGTCATATTCCTTCACAGAAAAACTTTCTCTTCCTCCTATCTGCTTGCCTCTTGGTGCCTGAGGTTTACCCCTGGGACCTGGCTCTGTAAGGACTTGCATCGCTTCTGTGTTCCCCCACCCTCTCATCAGGTTACCGAATTTACATTTCTATTGTACAAGTAATTACCTCATTCCTGGCTCCGGGCTGTATGCCTTTGCTTCGGAAAACACTTGTGCCGTGACTATAACATTTCTCATGCTATATCATTTCTAACAGTGCAAAAGCCATCGAGGATTTATAATTGATAGCTCGCCACAACATTTGCACACAGCCTAAATGTATAAACATGACCGAGCGGTGATCTGTGGACGTGCTTCCCGACATGGTGGATGCTCGGCTCCCAGTTTATTAGGGTTTTGGGACTCCCAGCACGACGAGCTGCAGAAGAGATGCTGGAATTCCCATAGTGTGTGAAGGGCAAATCCCTTACCTGTTGCTCTCCCTCTTTTGGCAGCACGTTGCTGGTTTTGCAGCCATTTTCTACATCAATGTCTGTGGCAGATGCAAGCCCAAGGAATCGAGGGACCTCCAGTGCCTAGCTGGTGGCCTTAAGGAGAATTTCTGCACTCTACCCTGGTGTGTTCAGGGCTCAGTGCTTCCCTGCCAAGACAAAGGCGTTTTGCCACCATCAAGGAGACAGCATGTGCTCCTCTGAGCAGGGAGGAGCTTGCTGTGCTTGCCAGCCCTATTTCTCCATGAGCTTTATGCAGAGATGGGTGTGAAGATGCACATCTGGCATGTACCTCCCTCTCTTCCATGCTCCCAAAGGTGTCTGTAGCACTTGCCTAATAGTCCCATGGATGTGACCCTATGGATGGATAAAGAAAGTCTGATGTAGAACCTTGCCCTTCCCCATAAGGCCAGACTTTTCAGAGTTCATGCTATGATCTCTAAAAAGGTAGCTTGGTAATTTTTAACTGGAAGCCAAGGCCAAAGAACAAATGTTTTGCTGAAAAGTGATTTCTATCTAAAAAAGTAGCTCTTCTTTGCCTAGTTTCTATATTTAAATCTTTATCAGAGCACAAACTACTTCTGCAGGAAAGTTTCCGTGCAGAAATGTTATGGGTTCAGTGCAGGAGTCAGAGTCTCAACAGAAGGTAACTGTTTGCTGAGCCATATTTGAAAAAACAAATCTCCAGTTAATTTTCTTTTTTTCTGAAAAAATACTTTCTGTCACTTGAGGTCTGGCAAATTTCAGGCTTATGCTTCCATAGAGCAAAGCTGTGTTGGGGCTAAATTCAGGCTTTATATTGGAAAGAAACTTGTGACCTTCTGTCATTTTTCTACTGCTTCTTTAGAATGGATGTAAATCCATGAACTTCATTGTCAAGATGGGTCTGAAAGACTCATTTGTTATATCCCCATACATACACATATGTTTGCACTTCTCAAGTAGGGATGATCTGAATGTGCAGCCAAGACTTGATTCATAGATAATAAAGCAGCTCTGAAATTCTTGATGTAGCCCTTCTAAAAGTAATTCACAGGATTAAAAATCTCTGTTAGGAAGCCAACTAAATGGTAAAGTTAATAATCTCTGCCTAGGCCCTAGGCATAGGTTGTCACCTAACAAACAGTTGGGATTTGTGGACCTTTAAGAGCAAACATCTACAGTACAGCTCATGGATCAGTAACGCTGTGGTGCAATTTAGAGACACTTTAGAAGCGGGGTGGGGTGGGCAGTGAAGTCAATCCAAATATCTTCTCTTTACTTGAGAAAAAGAACACTGAGAATGAACTCTTTTGTCAGCCTTCAGGTTTTAAGCTGACTGTGTTAAAACAGCGGAGCAGTAGGTTTTTTATAACAATTATGAGATAATACTTTCCTTTGTGAGGATAATCCTCTTAATGTTTCTAATTTATAATTAAGGTAATTTCCATTAGAAATTATACTACCCTCCTGCCCCATAATCTCCCAATATATTTACAGTGAAAAAGGCTGAAAATGAGCAGCTGTCTCCTTATGACTGAACAGATATGTGCATACCTCCAGCACACAGACAGTCCCATCAGCAGTGGGCAACCCCTTTCTCTGTCACTATAAATTAAAAGGATTCAAGAGATGTGAGAAGTCACAGACTCTTTGTTGTGAGATGAGGTCACTGTCTAGGATGGGCTGCAAAAATGGGCCCGAGGGCAGTGGTGGTCCTGGTGCTCTGCTGTGGGGACTAAGCTTGGGCAAGTAGGTGACAACCCAAGTAGGGCTTGGGGTGGCTGAAAGGCTCCCTGCTACACAGCTCCCTGGGCTGGAGAGGACAGCCAGAGCAGGGCTGTGTCCTGACCATGCCAGTGGGCACCCATCTGGAGGGGGGCTGCAGCACAAGGCCAGCTTCTGGCTGCTGCCACACCCTGCAGTGGCACTGGGGAGAAGCCTGGTTTGGAAGGATGCAGAGATAACATACAGACCCTCTTCCCCTTAAATAAAAAATGACTGGCCAAACCTGCCTAAAATCAGGTCTCTGTTCAGAACAAAAATGAAAATTGGAAAATGCATTCAAAACTTTCTTCATTCCTGGTATTAAGAAAAGAAATGGAACTCACAGTTTTTTTGGTAGTGTGATCTCGGGGGAGCATTTTCCAGAAAAACTGAGAGGAAGATTCAGAAAGAAGGTTTTGCTTTTAGTTTTTTCTCTGTTTGCTCATCTTAGCATGAAGTGTGCAGTTGAGGATACTGTGTAGTTTGAAATATTCTGGTTCTTTTTTCTTTTAGTCCTGGCGTTGGTGTTTGGTTGGTTGTTGTTAGTTTTTTTTGTTTGTTTGTTTGTTTGTTTTTTTCCCTGGGAAAACAGTTTTAATAAAAGGGCAGATTTGTTACAGTACTTAAAATCTACAAATCATCACTGTCTTGTAATACCTCATCTTGATAGAAAAAATGAAAACACAAAGGCTTTTGGAGTGGACTTGACTCCTCTACACGATTTTCTCTCTTTTCCTCTCCCTCTCTTCTCTTCTCTTCCAGAACCACTGATGCATCTCTAATAGGAAAAATGCAAAGTGTGCAAGTTGTCTTGGCACTGTGGCTCAACATCTTGTCATGGTGCACTATTATGTTGACTCTTCTGCACAGGGTGAGTATATGAAAAAATCCCAGAAGCACTGTTCTGGTTCAGGCAACCACAATTCCGTTTCTTGTTGGCTCTGGGAAGAGAGATTCTACAGAGACAGACATCTCGGAGCTAATCAGCTGGTTTAACTTAAAGGGGGCTGTGTGGAGGAAAGCCAGTGGCATATTGCAGACCTAACTGTGCTCAGACTCGGTTATTCTTTCTTTTGTTTGCTTCTTTGGAAGCAGAAAGGAAAAAGAAGAATATGCAGAATTTTGCTTCCAGAAACTGGGTGTACTGAGTTGTTCATAATTATCTTATAAAATAGGAGGGGATGAAATAGGGAAACTTGACCTAATTATTTTCAAGGCTTCTGAGGGACAAATTTAATTATTTTGGTATTTTGTGGTTTTGCCCACTGAAGTATGAAGTCCTTTAGCTACATGTGTCTATCCAAGTGTTTTTAGTTTAGGTTATTTATAGAGCTCCATTATTGTGGTAGATGTGCCTTTCACAATCCATAGTTCAACACATTGCTCTGAACTAATATTGGTGAACTTGCTCTTTACACAAAGGGAACCGAGACAAAGCACATGCATTGGAGCAGGGTTATTCCTCATTTAAAGAAGGATGTTTGTTTCAGTATATGTTTTATTATGATGTTTAATCTATTTGCCCAAGTCTTGAAGATCCTCAGCACAATGATACAGAACCATTAAGCCCTGTCCCAGATGAGACAGTCAATGCTCTGCTGCTTACAGCTCCCACCTGCCTCATACCCACATACATCCTGTAACAAAGCCCTAGCACAGTCTAAGCAATGGGACCCAGCTTTCCAGAAGCAAAGAGTTCTTGGCCAAAGCAGATAAAAAGGCTCAGCCAGGAAGCAAAACCCTTGGTCCCTCATTTTTTCTTGATTACAGAATGGTTCAAAACAAACCTCAGGGTAATTTGACTGGAGCAGCAACTTCCTAACTTCTCACTGGCTGAAGCTTTTGTAGCAGACCTTTATGAAGACATGGGTGCTCTCTCTGTTTGACTTAACAAGAGCAGCAGCAAATCACCAGCCTGTTAATTTTCTGGTTTGTTCACAGAGAAGTCTCCCAAAATTTATGCTGAGTTCCTAGAGGCAATTTCAATCTGCAGTCTTGTTAGTCCGCAACTAAAATAAGCAACCCCTGTATAGTGCAAAGTTGCCTATTGAAAATTCATTCCTTGTTATCATAGAATGATAGAACAGTTTGGGTTGGAGGGGACCTTAAATATAATGTCCTTCCAACCCCCTGCCATGGGCAGGGCAAACCCCTGTCTAACCTTGCCTTGACCACCTCCAGGCATGGGACATCCACATACCTGTGTTTTAATATAGGTGTCAGTGTGTCCACATAAGCATGCACTGCCTTGCTGTATTGCTTATTTAGCAGTGCCTAGAGTATGAGGGTCTTCATCCCTCTATTTTGCCTATAATACAGAGAGATGGGGTAGATGGGTAGTCAGATTATTTGCCCTTTCAGTAAGGAAAAGCCTGTATCTTTAGCTGAGGTCTCTGTGGCTCTGCTAGGGTGACATCAAGACATCAGCCTAGAAGTAGATGGGGCTTCTGCTGGGCAGACAGAGGTCCTAGGACTTTCATAGTGCACATCTGTCTTGCTCTCTCTTTGTTAAAGGGAATTTTTCCACATATTAGATCTGCTAGCTATTCCTCTGAAATATTTAATACCCTAATAGTAAAGTTTATCCCTTTAGAGATGGCCATAAAACAGATTTTGGACGTTGAGGTGATACCATGGTTGGCTAGCATTTTCAAACTCTCCAAGGAAAGCACCCTAGATTCATAATTCATAGGATTTAGGGCCAGAAGGGACTATTAGATCATCCAGCCTGACCTGTTTAATGCAGATCGTAGCATTTTTCTGAGTAATTTTTGCTTCAGCCCTGTAACTTCTGTTTGAGCTAATGTGTACCTTATAAGGGAACATGTACTTTCAATTAAATGAAGCCAGAAATTAAGATTTTAAAAAATTATCATTATTCAGTGGTTTGATCTAGCAGCTAATTACTTTCAATGGTTAGTGATTATTAAAATTAACTGTATCTTCTTAGCCAAGTTTCCAGCCATTAGATCTTGTTACATTTTTGTCTCATAAAGAGCCATTTAGTATTAGAAATATCTTTTCACGGTCATGGTTTTCACTATGAATTACAAAATCCTTAAGTTCAAGGTCTTGATCATCTCCACTGGACATAATGTGACGAAGAGAACCTTTGAGATCCTTAGATGGATCACATATTTTTTTACTGTACATTTTATATTCCTGCAGAATGGACTTGGTATTTGTGAAAATTAACAAAGCAAATCCATTTTATTACATTACACACAGTGCTCAAAGCCTGTTTATTTTAGTCAGGCAGAGGAATTGTCTCCTGCCTTAGAAAAAACCTCAGCTGAAATAAAAAATTATATTAGAGCAATGCAAAGCATTTCATCAGACTTCAGACACAACTGAGCTTAGCCTTGGGCCAGAGGCTGAGTTCATGAACCACAGCTCATGCTGGCAAAAATTCAGCTGTGAGAAATGCTGCTTCTCCTTCTCCCACAACAACTTGCACCTTTTATCACCCTCCTCAGAGCCACACCCAGAGGGAGGACATGGAGGGAGAGAAAAGCAGGGGGAAGCAGCTTACGTTTCCTGTCACCCCTCATTTTTTGCTGGGGGAGGATTTCGTTGACCTTCTCTACTTTTCCCTCAGTGGGAGGGGATGCAGGCATGAGAGTGTCTGAGACATCCATGATTCAGAGTGCCTTGTATTGTCCTTGAAGGAGTTTCTGGGTTGTTGGGTACTAAGCCTGCCCAGAAGAAAAATAAATAAGGAAAAAGCCTCCCATCTAATCTGATAATCTTTGGAGGAGTGGAATATTTTTATTAGAGCCAGGCATCTCCACCAGAAGCTCTTTGCTGGTAAAGTGTTCCTGATGCAGGAGCAGTTTATAAGAATCCCCTTAACAAAATACATAATGACTGCAAAATTGTTATTGCAACTAAAAAAACTTCAGTTTCTAAATCATAAAATGGAGCATCTTGCTGCAGCTATGCTGAAAATGTTAAGTGTGGGCCACAGTTTAAGAGAATCTCTGTTGGGGTGGTTGGTATATCTGGTTAGTCACTACAGTGAGAAGTCAACTGTGGGGAAAAGATGTGTGATTAGGAAGTTTGTTAGGTTTTTTTTTTTTTAATACAGAAAGAAAATTTGGAAGTAATAAAGGCTACCCACAGATGCCATAATATCTAATAGTTATGCAATAGATGTTATATAGCTACTTCAATCATAGAATGTTAAGAGGTTGGAATGGACCTTAGAGATCATCTATTCCCAATCCCCCTGCCATAGGCAGGGACGCCTCCCACTAAACCAGGCTGCTCAAGGTCTTGTCCAGGCTGGCTTTGAACATTGAAGCGTCCACAGCCTCCCTGGGTAACCTGATCCAGTGTCTCACCACCCTCATAGTCAAGAATTTCTTCCTAATATTTAACCTAAATTTCCCCTTCAATTTTCACCCATTACTCCTTGTCCTATCACTACAGTTCCTGATGAAGAGTCTCTCTCTGGCTTCCCTGTAGGCTCCCTTCAGGTGCTTGAAAGTTGTTATGAGGTCTCCATGCAATTTCTCTTCTTTAGGCTGAACGGCCCCAGCTTTCTCAGCCTGTCTTTACAGAGAAGGTGCTCCAGTCCTCTCATCAGCTTTGTGTTGCTCCTCTAGACCTGCTCCAACATTTATTTGTCCTTTTTATTTTGGGGACCCCAAAGCTGGATGCACACAGGTGGAGTCTGAGCAGAGGGGGAGAATCACCTCCTTTGACCAGCTGGCCATGCCCGTATTTAAGAATGGAGGTTATATTTCCCTTTCTCCAGTTATCAGGGACTTCACCTGACTGCCACAATTTTTCAAAAATGACAGATGGTGGCTTAGTGACTTCATCTCTCAGGTCCTTCAGGACCTGCAGAGGAATCTCATCAGGTCCCATGGACTTATGCACACTCATGTTTAGGTTACCTCCAATAGATGGTTACAGATACTCTTCTCAGCTATTTTGGTATTTTATTTTCCAAATTTTTCAGCTGTGCCTGTACTGAAGAAATGTGCTCTGATGGATTGGTGTGTAATGGAGTTAAAAGGTGGTCAGGAGCATGGCATCTGTGTTTTGCTGGGTTAGCACCAATACCTGCCCAGCCACATCAAGAGAGACACCACTGTATCTTCAGTCCTCCGTGTTCTACTGTTCCAGTGCCAGGGGGCCAAGGGGTAGCAGGAGAGCTTTTTCCCAGCACCTATCAGTCCTAGAGTAGAGAAGTCCTTGATGGCTCTTTTGGAAGTTGTCATCATTCTCTCAGTTGGAGCTAGTCCCCATACGCAGCTCTTTTCTCTAGTTCTATCTGAGTCTCTGCTGACTGGTATATAGCCCCTCTGAAAGAAATCTAGAAGAATTTGGAGAGAAAAGAAGGTACATACAGGTGATATTGGAATTCATAGGGGTGATGCAAGGTATGGAGGAAATTTAACAGGAAGTTTGGTTGTAAAACTTGTGCCAGTGAAGAGACACTGTAAAGGAAATATGCCTTTGTAACTGGCTATTTGTTCCTTCCCTCTTCTTTGTTTTGACACAAAAGATGATGTAGCTGGAGATTAGGGTGCTGATCTAGTCGAAAATAGATATGAGAACCAGCAAACTGCTACACTGCTGGTTGTAAGCTGAGAACAATCTGTGCAGAGCTTACTATAAATGTGCAAATCTAGTGTCAGGTATCCCTCCAGCCATATTTCTTTTCCTGGTGATTGCCTGCAGGAAAGCAAGCTAAGGTATTGTGTCCAGAAATGTTTTGATAAACCAGACTGATCCATTGCCAAACCAACTGATTTTATTTGGTTTTCTGTCCGCATTTCTTTTAGAGCAAATTTCTATTGTATGTCAAATGATACCGCAGAGCTACAGCCTGTTTTGGTGACTCTTCCGTGCATTGATGGTATGTTGGCAGCTGATTGATGGCCTCAAACTGCTTTAAAAGACTCAGTGGTGGCAGTGTTTGTAGGACTGTAGAAGATGCTTTGGTGTTGTTACTGCAGAGTGCTGGACTGTAATGCCATTGAGCTCATTGGGATTGCTCACCTGTAGTCACCGCTCTGATCTGAATGCTTCACAGTATTCCCTTATACCACTTGTAACAATTTCTTTGCAATGAAGAGGCCTGAGTAGCGCTTGCAGAAGGGTGTTTTATGTGGATATTTGTTTTCTATAAGTATATAAAGAGATATCCATCTAGATGTGTAATAAACACCCCATAAAGCAGCTTGACTCTACGTGGAGATTTGCAGCTGTGTTTACGCAGCCTGACACTGCAATATCCATGCATCATCCCTTCCTCAAGGAAATCTTGCTTCTCTTTTATCTCTTCTTGCCTTTTAAAGGCTCTGAGAATTTACTTTGCTCCCACATGACCAAAGCTTACCATGACCTCACTGCATCTGCTTCTTAGCAGATATTGTAGAAACATGACAGCATAATAGTGTTGTGCTAACTTGGAAGAGGTAGACTTGAACTTGAGCACCACTGGTGGGAATGTGACCTGAATTAATGAACATCAAGGTCAGATTTAGACCTTGTTATCCTCATGCCAGCAGACTGTAAATGTCATGGTCTCCTTGGATGGAACCATGCTTATATGAGACAATTCACATGCTCTTGCACTTTCCAAAGATGCTAACAAATTAGCAAAAGGGTTGCTCCTTTTGTGCTTTGCTGGTGTCACTTACCAAGAAATAGGTTCTGCAAAATTAATCTGTCAAAAGCAGTATCTTATCTCTACAAGTAGCTTGGCACTGCAGGCACTGAGCTCGGACTTTTCAAAGGAATCCCCACATTCTGATTTGATTTGCTGGGGTTTCCTGAACTGTCTCCACAAGCTAACCTAGGCAGAGCTGCCTTTTTGCTCAGTCCCATTCTCTTGCATGATGCCTAAGTAGGGATTAATTTGTTCCTTTGTTACAAATCTTACAGGATAAATGGAGCTTGTCATCATCCATGTTCCTAGGAATAACCAGCATCATTAAAGTACATAAGCTTGTATGTACGTGCAAACTCACACAGAAACACAAACACACACTTCCCTAATACTAGAAATTTCCTGTAGGTGGTAGGAAACTCCACAGTTTACATTTACTGCTCGTTATTGCAAGTTACACTGTGGTGGCAGTAGGTAGAAGTCCTGTCTCACATCATCTACACGTGGTGACTAAAACTATTCCTCTCAAAGAGCTGGTGTGGAGTTGCCTCTGCAGGGTATTTTGGAAGGTCATGCCTCCTCTCCTTTGCTCCTCCTGCATGTTTTCCTGGCTGAGGATGGATGGCAGGAGCCCCAGCAGAGGCTGCTGCACTGTAGCCCTGGATGTTCCTCCCGGCACTTATCTGGACATCTCAGCGTGTGACTCCTGGTGAGGGCAGTGTGAGCCACAGATGAGGCTAAAGCTCTGCCTCATTTGGGCAGGGGTGATTTCCAGCAGATCTAAGTTGAGCATGAGAACAGGCTCCCTACTCTTCTTCCAAGTCGTGACCTCCTGAGCTGCAAAACCCAGGTCATTCACATTCTGTGGCTCCTTGGGCTGAAGGATAAAAAAGCAACTGAGCTTGGTGTGCCTAATTTTTCTACCCTTTGTATTGCACATGCAAAATCGATATCCAGACCTGAAGCTTTGCGTGAGTGGGATAGAAAAGCCATGTTTATTTGCCAGCAATTCTGTGGTGTGGAGATACCCTGTACCTAGAGATCACAGGACATTTTACAAGTCTTATTAATCTCATTATCACAGACAGAGATGCAGCAGTGAAGGGTGGATAAGATAACTTTGTGAAGCTGTCAAGGAGGAGAAGAGGCCCATTTGATTAGCCTAATGTAAATAGCTCTTCCATATGTTTGATCTACTCATCCAGCATTTTCAGTTATATCTGTCATGCTGTTAATATCCAGAAATGTTTGTAGAAAAGTTGAGAAAAAAACAGTGCTGCCCTCCTTGCCCAGGCCTGCCATGCCTCTTTCCCATTCCCCAGAACTGCTCATCACTTCCTAGGAATTTAACCATGATTCTTCATCCTGTTCAGGAAATGCCTTATCAGAAATGGTTGTCCATCAAAGAGATTTATATCTCAGTACAGTTCATAGGAATCCGCTCTCAAATTGCTTTGATCCAGATGCTCATACTTGACAGCCATATTTCTAGAACTGATAAAATTGTATTTAATAGTAGTTCCTAGTGTGCCCTGCAGGTGTGGGTGAGGATTTCTGGGTTGGCCCCAAAGCAGCGTTATGAAAAGGGAGCATATTGGAGAAGCAGCTTCCACCATAGCCCTTTTAGGCTGTCCTTGCTGGCAGCAGGGGCTTGCCTTCAGAGTGGGGAAGTTCTTAACAGCGATGTTTTGCAGCGTGGGCAGAATGCCTCAGTTGTTCAGGGTACAGAATTTATGTCTGCTCTCAAATCTCTGCATGATTGTGTCTCTCAGAGTATTCATGCTGCTCAGGTTTCAGAGCCTCACTCATTCATTGCTGAGGCATTTCAGAATGGTTGCCTCTACTTTCTCTATAAAGCATTTTTGGAAAGGCAACTGGACTGGGTACAAGTCACAGAAAATATTGCAGAAAATTTCCACCAAGTATTTCCAGCAATATTCCTTTTCTGTGCTTCCTCTCTATAGAGCAAATTTATAGCATCTTCAAAGAATAGTTTAGGTTGGAAGGGATCTTGAAGATTGCCAAGTTCCAATCCCCCTGCCATGAGCAGGGTTATCTTTCCCTATATGCCCTTGTCAAAAGTCCTTCTCTCGCTTTCTTGCAGACCTCCTTTAGGTACTGGAAGGTGCTATAAGGTCTCCCTGGAGACTTTTCTTCTCCTGGTTGAACAACCCCCACTCTCTCAGCCTTTCCACAGAGGAGGAAATCCTCCATCCCTCTGATCATCTTCATGTTCCTCCTCCGGACTTGGTCCAATAGATCCTTGTCCTTCTTATATTGCAGGCCCCACAGCTGGACTCAGCACTCCAGGCAAGTTCTCATAAGAGCAGAGTAGAGGGGAAGAATCACCTCCCTTGACCTGCTGGTCATGCTATTGTCAACACAGGATGCACTTTAAAGTGTGTGAATTTTTAAAGTATTTTTTAATGGTTTTCCAGCCCTTCTTTTAAGCCAGATACTGTTGTCACCATTTATGCACGTGGCAGAGGTTTAATGAAGTACTTGCATGTGCCTTTCTGCTATTTTCTCTCATAGCAAGGGGCTTTTTTTTCTCTGCATTGATCAGATAGACTTTCTCTTCACCCCTTTTTGGTGTCCTCTTTCTCCCTGACTTTCTGCCACCTGCTCAGCAGACCTCTGTGACTTCCCTCTGACTCCAGTGCATGCTGCAATGACCTGCCAGCTAATCACCCTGAATTTGCTCACACTGCTGGGGCCTGACTTGCAGATTCCAGCCATCTTTACTTCAGGCATAGCAGCCTGGCAACCTTCCACGCTGCCTGTTGGATCTGGGCCAGCTGTTTATTGTGAAACTTTTGCTCCTCTTGGACTTTGCAGTAATTTTGATCCCCCTGGAGGATTTGCCTAGTACCAGATAGAGAAATCGAATAAGAAGCCCTGGGAAATTGCTCTGTGCTCAGCAACACATAGTTCCTATTGACTCAAATCCTGGTTTTTTTCAGCAATATAAGGAGACTGTAAAACCAATAAAAGGTACTTTTACCTGTGACTACAAATATTTTGGTGAATGGGAAAAAAAGCTGCATGTGCTGGGAATTGAGATAAGGTCCAGATTTGATGCTCAGTGTGAACTGTTAGAAGACATGTAGAAGAGCAATAATTTTACTCCCTACTTCATTTTTGATCCAAGACTGAGCTTGTTCTTATCCTATGCATTGCTGAGACTCCTTTCCTTTACTTGAATATATTAAAATGAGCCAAACAAGCTGAGTTTCTCTGTTGTCCAGATGAGCCTCCCACTGCTGCACCTGTGGAAACAGTACTGTCCCCACAAAATGGCACCATGCTGCAACTCCATGCCTACCTAAATGGTTTCAGAGGGGCTACTCATGGAATAATCCCCAAGGAACTGGGTACCCTTGCTTTAGACGTATGCTAGTCAAATAAGTGCCTGTGCACCAGTTTACAACTGCTGTTTTTTCCTTTTCAGAGGACACAAACATCCATCTCAGCATAGCTCCTCTGACAGAATAAGCAAGTGTAGGAGCTGTTCTTTAGCATGGGAACTGCTGCTGTGGGTCTGTGTCACCCTGCACACAGGTTACCACTTGCTCATGTATAATTTAATGTGGAATGTGGGAAATCAGTCTGAGAGCGAGGTAAAATGCAAACCTCTGAAAATGGCACGTCAGCTGGAAAAATACCTTTCTCCTAGGTCCCCCAGTGGCCATGTAAAGAGATGACCCTCAGTGCGGAAGGCTGATGTCTTAACAATTCCACTGCACTAAATTTTTGCCTTTGCAAATGTGCACTAGGCTGGAAGTGAGGATTTGCTCAATTCCCACAGCTCTTTGTGTTCAGTCCCTGTAGCCAACACCCAGGCATTTTGGGGGACCGAGGGAGGATGTGTGGTCTCCTGCTTGATGGAGACCAAAGATCAGTGCCAAGGGTCAAGCCAAGCCACAGAGTTGCCATGAGCCTGTCCTGAGCTAGAGCCTCCAAGCATAATCCTCAGCTGTGGCTCTGGGAAGCATCAAGCTGGAAATATTTTAGGGTATCCATGGTCATTTCAGTCACACTCAGGTATCACAGTGCTTAAGAAGTAGTTATTTTGCTGGTGCTTTTTACTGCAGCCATGCTCCCAGTCTTGCCCTGGAAACTGCTTCCAGGGAAGAGGATTGACACACCTTTGCTCTTTCTCTTCCTGAGCTGGGGTCTCCTAAGGAGTGACATCAAATATGAAGGGCGCTGGGTATCGTAGTGACATCCTTCTTGAGAGTGTCTTGCCATGGTCTTGGACCTTCTTAAATGAAAGGTAGCAATTACCCATTCCATTACCCTTGATAATGTTTTATTAGTAATTATGGTGATTATCTGTAATTGCCACTGTTAATAGTGTGCTATGATTGGCAGAGTTCAGCTTACATTTGAATTCTGCCTTGGGTGGGGAGGAAATGGCTGTTTAGTTTGTCACTGCTGTCCTCTATAATAATACGTTTCATGTCAACTAAAGCCACAGCTTAGGACCAAGTAGTTGTATTTAGGATGCTGGACTAAATTTGCCTTTCCACTTGAAGTCTAATGTCCCTCAGACAAATTCCAGGCTATGAAGGACTTCTAGAAGTATCTAAGAACCATACTGCATTATTTAACCATGCTTCAAATAATTGAATTTTGTTCAAGAACATGTCCATCGCTACCTGTGAGCTGAATTAACACCTAAGTATTAGAAAACTTGCCTCACCTGCATGGGAAAGAAGTTAGTTCCTTGGTTTGCCATTTTTAAAGATGCAGCCCCAATGTCATCTTAAACTAAAATTTCTATTTCAGAAAGCCTAGGCAAAGAAAGAGGTTTGGCAGCTGTACAAGAGAAGGACTGGCTATTTGTCATTATGTAACATAGGAAAAATCCTTCCCCAAAAGAGGGTTCTATGGTTTTTGTTTCCTGACAGAAAAGAGTACATCCTTTTAGCCCCCTAAACAATATGGGAATCAAAAAATTATTTACCAGAGGTGTTTCTGGATCAAAGCCCTGCTACAGCTTGAGCTCAGTGAGTTTCAGGTTTAGATCTTGATTCCCATCCTTGCATTTCTCTGCTTGGCTGAACCTGCTTCTTCAAAACTGCTGAGTTATGGGTGTTTTAGAAAGAGGGCTTTTTCAGGGCACAGATGAGTGTAAAAGCTATAGAGAAAGGAGTGTGAAAATTGTACACATGCAGAAGCACTTTATTACACATCTCTGCAGTCCTTATCTTCAGTCCACATTAGTTTCTGTGTATAAAATACAAATTTGGGACTTAGACCTACAGTGGCATAACATGTATGATACCCGTGTATGTAACAGCCTTTCATAAAGTCTGAAGGGCACTTTTGCTGTATGTAAACCCTTATACTTTTCAAAGCTTTGCTCTCCAGCTCTCTCTCTCCTCCTTCCCAGGTCATTGGAACAAGGCAACCCTTTTTGGTTACCAATCAGAGGTGAATGACCTGCTTATTTATGGGATTGAGGAAGACCCCACAAACAGATGATTTCCAGAGTCCTGGGCGCAGCCACATTAAAACCACTTTAAACTAGCTTTTGTTTTCTGCCTGAGTTGGCCCAGAGAACTGTTTGGACTGGTTGTACTTAGCCCAGTGCATCCTGACAGTAATATGATATATCCTGTCCTGCTGGGCACTGGAGGCAAGGCAAAGCCAGTCTCTCAGGAAACAGCCTGGTGCAGCCGTGATGCAAACAGCACAATACACATTAGCTCTGAGCAGGCACTACTGGCTGAAAGGATTTTTTAAAAAAAAATCTTTTTCCAGTGTTTATAGTACGGCCATGACTTACTGCATATGAAGAAAATGTGAAGGAGTTGAATTCAACACGCTTGTAATTTGCCAATCTTTTTGCATGATTGCTTCTAACTAATTTGGGGGTTATTCAGTGAAATTTGGCTTCCTTTTTCTTTTCTACCAACCAGTTTTGCTTTCATGACCTAGGACAAAAAGGAAAATTTAAAAATATTTTCCTTTATAGTGTTCCTTGTGTTGGAGGAAAGAACAATGAGAATTAGTGGTATTTTTGCTTTCATGTATATTTGCGTATGCATTTGTTTTTTGTATAATATGTGTCTGGTGTCTCTTTCATCCTGTTTAGTCAAACCTGTTGTTTGTTTTTTTTCTGGATTATTCTTGTGGTTATACAAGTGAGGGTGGTCTGATATTGAAAAAAACTTAGTCCTTTAGCTGGACACAAATACCATGATTTCACATAGCCACGGGTAGTTCTGCATTAATGGGCTCAGTCTAAGACACTTGAAGGAGGCTTGAACAACTTAAGGAAGTGATGAGGCTCGTCCCTCTGAAAAGCCAGCCTATTATTTAAAGATGGGTCAGATCAGATGCTGGGGAACAAGTGAATCCCCTGTGCTTACATCTCAAAAGCCCTGGCTTTCCATAAGTGACATGTGGTTGTCCCTAACAACAGCCAGATAAAATCCAAGTTAATGGTGTAAGAGGCAATTTAGCTTACAGTTATGTGCATTTTATTTAGATAATTGTAGGAGCTGCAATATGCTCCTAAGAATTGTGGAGACAGCTTACATTTACAGGCTCATCTTATGTTCATATAAAGAAAAAATCAGGGATATGGTGTTTACTTTCCTGAGAACAAGTGCATGAGTCAGAAGCTGAACACCAGCATAGCTCATGAGGGGTCTCAAAAGGGAAAACAAATGTCCCAAGGCACAAATATTCTGTAAATTTTTTTAAGTGGAGTTTTTATTTAAGCTTCTCTTTAGATCCTAGCTTCTTCACTCAACAACACCAAAGTGGATTTTAAGATGATACTCTTTTATGAAAACATCTAACTTATAATTTTACTCCTGCCATCCTTTGATGTATAAAGCACCAGACTTTTAGGTGATAGTTCTCCCTTAAGGCAACACAAGTATGCAAGAGCTTTAAAGGCCTTTAAGCAAAGCCAGTGTGGGGAAACCCTGCATCACCAAAGTATTTTGCTAGCACAGAGTGTCTACAGATGGCACCTTACCCCAGTCTACCCTGAAGGAGAAGTTTCTCAGAATCATCAGGAAAAGAAAACCCTTGTTGACCTACCTGGGGGATTTTTTCCCATATGCTGGGCTCACAGGAAGCAATGCAACTGGGATGCTGGTTCTCCCTGGAGTGGTGCTGGTGCCAGCAGCCCATGAGCTCAGTGTGCTGAGCATGGCTGGGCACTGCCATAGGTGCCACCCTGCGAGTGCTCCTCTCCACAGCCATCCCTCCCCGCCCTTCTCCGTGCAACTTCACCACTGCTCCCCTCCCCTCTCTGAGCCGCCACTGCTGTTGGTGAGGCACATGAGGTGATGACAATGTTACTTGTGACTTTGGATCTCGGGCTAGAGGTGAATTATTGCTATTACTCTGATCACCAGTGTGTGAAGGGCTGGTGGGAGAGATGGGGTTACGTGGGCGGCCCTTCTGGCACAGCCTTGCCAGCTCCCTTCCCTGACATGAGCAGAAAGGCATGTTTATTCTCAGTATTAGTTACCCCTGGAAAACCAGAATGTTGGTATTGATAATACCATTGATCACACAAAACCTGAGATGGCCACTATTACATACTTTGCCTGCCATAAAAAGCTGTTCACCCCAATTTATCAAGCGTGATAAGCTAATGATACTGTTGTTGGCTGTTGCTTCTTCTTTGCTCCTTCTCTGTTGCATAACTTGTGTCAAGGCAGCTACATGGCCCAGAGGTACATGCAAAGGACAGGTCCATGGAACCCAAAAGTCATGTGCATCCACATGACTCAGGGAGATGCCTGAGCCTGGACATGTTTAATATGATATGTACCATGCCTTTGCTTGTTTGTGTGTTTTATTCTTTGAGGCTTCTATGGAAAAGGGCCATGAGCAGTACCATCACATCAGTTTTGGGGCAGTTGATAAAACCTATGGTGTCCTTTGGGAATGTGTTTATTCCCAGCATGAGACAGGGACCAGACAGACAGGGACTGCGAGGCTGGGAGAGGAGGAAACAGTCCTTTACCCCACGAGTAAGTTCACAGCTGCATATGTGGCAACCTTTTGATCCTTGGTGGTGTCTCCCTTGATTTTCTGATGTATGAGTGAGTCAGTATCATGAACATGTTTTTACATGTTTTTTGGTGGGTTTTTTTAGTTTTTTTCTTTTTTTCCAAAAGAACATGTAGAGGACATTCCTTTTTCACTAAACAAGCAGAGGGGACAGTAAGTTCTATCTTCTTTTAGTACAGTCTAGGCTAGATAAAACCACTATATATATTTTCTTGATTGGATTCCCAAGACCCTGAGATAATAATAATAGCAACAGTAGTAAAAATAATAATAATAATAATAATAATAATAATAATAATAATAATAATA